>JAXQQM020059929.1:0-44408 GCA_034641835.2 Pinus albicaulis | reverse complement strand
AAAGAGATCCATTTTTTTTTCGTCAACATATTCATTTTGCAGAAGACATCTGTTACTCGTTTAAAAAATAACACCTGTTACTCATTTAAAACACTAGTTCGAACTGTTCACCGTTCTGTGCCCGTTATTCGCTCCGCCGGAACGTGTTCTTCGCACATACTGAGTTTTAGTGGAGGAGAGGCCTTTTCAATTGGGTTTTAACTTTTATTGTGACTTCAAGCAATAGCGGGATAATCGAGCCCGAGTACTTCACATCTGCACTGGGTGGTAGCTGTCTGGGATTCACCCATGAGCTTAGTCTTGACCCGGGATATTAAAGCCGACATTAGCTAGAGCAGAGTAACTTAAGAAAGCAAATTCCAGTCTTTCAACGGCTGGTTAGTGATAACACATTATTTATGTAGCTTGCCCTTTGATACAATGAGTGCCCTGTGATAACACATCATTGTGTTCTCTCTAGCTTATTCTACAGCCGAGAACACGTTTGCCTCTTTGCCGACACGGTAATTTCTATTGCCTTTTCATTGGTAAGATACTTATTTTTTTTTGCTCCGATAACTATTACGATTGGTGCCACAGGTAAAGCCCTACTACCAAATTGGGCCTCCTCTCAGGAGCGAACAAAATTCTTGGAATTTTACCTATAGAAGTGGTGACGGGTCTCTTTCGAGTGTGTAGTCAAGGGTTTGCTTTGCTTTACATATTCATCTGGTATCATACTTGCTATTTATTCTGCAACAACTCATGTTTATGAAAACTAATTGTTTTCATCATTTTATTGTTGCAGGTGTTTCCCTAAGAAGTATTTATGGGGTTGGACCGAGGGTTAGCTAGTAGCACTCCTCGCACAAGTAATCATGTTGTTTTTTTTTCTTGTTACAGGTGTTTTATTTCTCGAGATCTTTTTCGTTCTGGGTCTTCACTGACCTTTACATTTTTCCTTGTTTCTTTTTTTTCAACTAGGGTATGTTTTTCCATACCCCACATCACAGTGCCTAACAGTTTGTGGAGGGAATGTAACCCTAATTTCCAGGTTTTAACTTAACATGAGTTTTGAGCTTTTCCAATCATCTTTTCCTTACAGGAAGTTTATGGTTAGGGAAAGGGCTTCACGCCTTGTTTCATTTTTCTACAGTAGTAGGATGTAGGGGTTTAATGTGGCTTTACGACTTATCTGGAAGTGAGGTCATATGTTATATAATATTTTTATTATTTAAAAGAATTTATCCCCAGTTCGGGTGCTGTAAAATATTGGCCAACCCTCTCGGCTTAGAATGAACTGATTCTTTTTATTAATGATACAAAAAGTCATTATTTTAATATCTTGCGTTCTAGGGCTTAGAAATTTTATGATGAATTTGTTGTTAGTTCCTCCATTATAAATGGGTTGTGTAATTATGATTTGTAATGTTTCACGGGATTGTTGAGACTACGAGCCTTTTGGATAGCCTCTTCTGTATTTTATTTTATTTATTTTCTGTTATTGCATTCCTTCTCTATAATGAACTTTATGAGGGTTTCTGCAGATATAGTTCATTCAACGGTTGTTCTTCTGTATAGTTATTATGTGTATATTTAATTTACTATTCAGAATTTTAGAGTATTATCTTAATTGTTAGCAAAAACCTTTCTTTTTTTTTCTAATTTCTTGCTCACCTGGTAGTGACCAAGACTACCAAGACCAAGGTGAACTGGGACATGTCATTTCCCTTCATGTGATTGACTAACAAATTAATCTGATTCCCAAAATTCTTGTACAAGCTTCATGCTTGTGTCTTTTTGGCTTCATGAAGAATCCTCTTGATTACCAGGTATATTAGATGTCCACTCATTTGGAAAAATAAAATGATTCTCCCAACTTATACTTGTTCAAATCCATTCCATGTTTATACAAGTTGCATATTTATACAAGTTACATATTTTCATTTGGAAGAGGTTGCTATGTCTGCAGTTCATTACATTCAACATTTTTGTCTCACTTTTTTAGGCAAGTAAACAATAGCAGTTTGATGGAATTAGACTACACATATTTTCCCTTCCCATTGAAGCAATCAGATAAACAATTTTAGCAGATGTCAACAGTTCTAAGGCTTTGCACGATGGGCTTGCATGAGAGGTTATTCAGTAGCACTTGCCATAGTCATCGCAATTTGAAATTTGATTGAGAAAGTTCACTGGCTCAGAAAGAGGTCGCCAACAGGGACAATAGGGGATGAATCTCAACCTTGACTGCTTTCAATTATGAACTCAAGCTCACCTGAGTATATTTCAAGAGATGGGTAAGGATAGAAATAGTCCCCAGCACCCTCAAAATTGCAGGGATTAATGTTTGTGTATGCCATCCACCTACGGGGTGTTATTCTCATGTATAGATTAGGCTATAGTGCCAACATGACATGCTGATGGCAGCAGTACTGCCATGCTAACATTATAGTGCCCATACAAACCAGTGTACCACTCTGTTAGAGTTGAACATAGACCCAATGCATAAATCCCCTACAGATTCAGCTTATGGAAGATTACATTTATACTGCTCCTAACATTACTACAACATCGACATAATATTGTCATCCAAGAGAAGAGTAATGCAGAAGAAAGTACCTTTATTCTTGCGTGAGTTTTCTAATTAAAGCAGCAAACAACTCATCTCTTCTCTCCTTCATTGTGAAATTGTCCTTCATGTGTAATGACGCTTGGCTACTTGTTTAACCACCGGGGGGGCATTGTGATGTGGAATGATGTTTTTTCATGCACATGTTTTCTGTGGAAGGAACTGAATCAAATCTCATTTGCTGTGTCATGGAAGATGAGATATCTCAATGATCTGATGCAGAGTGATTAATCGTTAAAAGTTCATTGATTTACTAATAGATACTTATCACATGCAAGTTGGATTTCAAGGTGCACCTGCCAAACCTCAATTTGTAGCCGAAGATATTTTATCCAAGCCAGAAATACCATCAATGCAGCACAGTTGCCAAATGTCTGTCCAGAGGCATTGCAACATTTAATGGGAAATTGAAACAGACATTTATCGTATAGGAAAGTGTCCATGCAGTCACAAATAAACTCATGGCTATGCCAATAATGGGAAGCTGGTGGCATGAGATACCGTCGATTGTTTGGGGGTGAGTGGCTGGGCAAAAGTTTTAAGATTCAACAAGCTTGGCATTATTTTTTCAGTGATTCTTGTTATCCTGCACCAAGCTGTTGTAATTCTGTGGCATGACAGTACTTGGATCATAAAAATGTCAACCACTAAATAAATAACAGCTGGAGTCAAAATAAGCATGGTCCCTGCCCGTATTGACACAGTTTTTACAGAAACATATTACTCATTAAGTTCAAACCTATCGGCCTTAACAACCATATTTTTTTGGAAGATATCAGAAATACCTTTGCAGCATACATTCGGCAAGGAGTCTTCGAGAAAACCTTTTGAATAAGTGAATGTAAGCCAGGAATGATCCACGAAGAGTCAAGACTGATCACTGAAACATGTAAGATAAACTACCTGCCTCCTAAAATACGTGTTGCAGTTGTATTGGTTCTTATCATGAATGTCCCGGTTCCACTGATCAACACAGTCACTACAGAGAGCTTCTAACCACAAACAACACTCTGGATAATCTAAGGTCCTCTTCTTCAATTAACAACCACAGAAGCTTAAAGCCATCACCACCATGGTCATTTGGTATTTACAACCAAATCATATATTATCCAGATTCTCTTTTGTCATCTGAAGGCTGTGCTTGGATCAGGATAGTAGTCAAGCTCCTTGTCACAATGTTGTCCCTCACAAGTAGCTTCACATGGTTGTATTCAAAGAAACTCCAGGGAATAAAGCGATAGCTCTTGAGGATAATGTGAGAATTTCCATTTATCGATCCGTTTGCCTTTAGTGTAATACTTCCACTCATTTTCCATTTCTCAAAATTAAAGGCTTCTTTTAATGGTGGGAAATAGGTATTATGCATGCATACAAGCTAGGAAAAAGCTGCAATACATATATTTAAACATAAGATCTATGAATATAGAGTTGCAGTTGTATTGGTTCTTATCATGAATGTCCCGATTCCACTGATCAACACAGTCACTACAGAGAGCTTCTAACCACAAACAACACTCTGGATAATCTAAGGTCCTCTTCTTCAATTAACAACCACAGAAGCTTAAAGCCATCACCTAATGATAAATTCTTTCACCACCATGGTCATTTGGTATTTACAACCAAATCATATATTATCCAAATTCTCTTTTGTCATCTGAAGGTTGTGCTTGGATCAGGATAGTAGTCAAGCTCCTTGTCACAATGTTGTCCCTCACAAGTAGCTTCACATGGTTGTATTCAAAGAAACTCCAGGGAATAAAGCGATAGCTCTTGAGGATAATGTGAGAATTTCCATTTATCAATCCATTTGCCTTTAGTGTAATACTTCCACTCATTTTCCATTTCTCAAAATTAAAGGCTTCTTTTAATGGTGGGAAATATGTATTATGCATGCATACAAGCTAGGAAAAAGCTGCAATACATATATTTAAACATAAGATCTATGAATATAGAGTTGCAGTTGTATTGGTTCTTATCATATGATATCGTTCCCCTTTGATCAACACGGTCACTGGAGGCTACTACCACAAACAACACTCTGGATAATCTAAGGTCCTCTTCTTCAATTAACAACCACAGAAGCTTAAAGCCATCACCTAATGATAAAGTCTTTCACCACCATGGTCATTTGGTATTTACAACCAAATCATATATTATCCAGATTCTCTTTTGTCATCTGAAGGCTGTGCTTGGATCAGGATAGTAGTCAAGCTCCTTGTCACAATGTTGTCCCTCACAAGTAGCTTCACATGGTTGTATTCAAAGAAACTCCAGGGAATAAAGCGATAGCTCTTGAGGATAATGTGAGAATTTCCATTTATCGATCCATTTGCCTTTAGTGTAATACTTCCACTAATTTTCCATTTCTCAAAATTAAAGGCTTCTTTTAATGGTGGGAAATATGTATTATGCATGCATACAAGCTAGGAAAAAGCTGCAATACATATATTTAAACATAAGATCTATGAATATAGAGTCTAGACCAATGTTCCACCAAGTTCCGGGAAGGGGGAGTGTGGGAGGAGGGAGACACTCATTTTCCATTTCTCAAAATTAAAGGCTTCTTTTAATGGTGGGAAATATGTATTATGCATGCATACAAGCTAGGAAAAGCTGCAATACATATATTTAAACATAAGATCTATGAATATAGAGTCTAGACCAATGTTCCACCAATTTCCGGGAAGGGGGAGTGTGGGAGGAGGGAGACACTCATGGGGATGTGTGGAAGCATTCCCAAATTTTGGAGAAGTTCAGCGGGGATGGGGGATGTTGAGGTCCCTAGCATAGGGGTCCCTGCCTTTAAAATATAAATTAAAGTAATAATGATAAAATCCCAGAAATATCAATTTATCCCTTGCAAATTCATGATGCCATGAAGTATCTCTTTTTTCGACCTGCGATGGGGGGGTGGGGGACACCTAGAAGTCTTCCTGTTGGTGCAATGTTTTGCCTTGTGATTCCCACATTTCCGTAAATAGGATATGTGGGGAATTGTTTCCCCAGGTGTCCACCTGTCTGGGGGGTGTGCGCCCATGTTTCCCAGTGGAAGGGTGTGATGTTTTTTTGAAAAAATGCTGAAGCAATTTGACTATATATTTTTTGAGAAAATGAAACTGTGGCATGCATATTTTCCTTTTACATGCTGTAGTCAATTTTGCAAGCGCACTTGTTTCATGATTTTGTCCAATCCAATTTTAATGATTAAAGTGAGATTTTGTGGATTATATCAGTTTTAAATTTTAATGCATTGTTTTTAAAAAATTTCCTTACACCATCAAACTTTATTCTTGTGCAATGTTTATATTTGCATCCAGATAATATTCTTTTTCTAGTGGGGGAATATGAGTGGGGATTGTTGGACATATAGATTCACGAAACATTCCCTTACATTTTTTTTTAATTGGGAGATTATTTTAGATGTTTGTACCTGCTATTTTCAATTATTGTTTGCATCTAGTGGTAGGTAATCTACTAATTAATGTGTAATTGCTGTTAAGATAACTTATAAAGTTATTGATTCTTGAAGCAGGTATCTCACTGAGCTGCTTGCTGAACGGCAAAAACTCAGTCCTTTTATGCAAGTTTTGCCACAGTGCTGTCAGCTGCTGAACCAGGGTACGTTATGGGCTTATTTTCTCAATGTTTGCATCATGCAAAACACACTAGTGAATAACAGTGTCAACGATTTTGCTACATTGCATTCCTTATTACATGAATTTCTTGTTTCCATGTTTTCCAATGTTACTAATAGTAGACATCTATTGAATATTTTTTCTTGGTGTTATGGGACTGTTTACGTGGTGTAATTTACTAACATATATAACTTTTTTGAACTGTTTTGTGAAGTTTATATCAGCCTATTGAAAGATTGACAATAGCTCGAGGAAGATTTTGGCAATATAGAAGGTGTCAATTGCAGCAATTAGTTACTAACTTTAAAGCATGTTGTGGACAGTTTAAGTATTAAAGTTAGAGGTTCACCGAGAAAGTCAAGTTGTATTATTTTATTTGGATCTTTGTTATTGTTTTGACATTCAGGATAAGTGCCCTCATTCCTCAGCGAATTGTTTTACTTATCAATCTTAATTTTGTTTTAAAAGTGTCAATTAATATGCAACATCCTGGCCCCATATTCTGCACCAAGGTGATTGTAGGGTCCAACATTGTAAGAGTCACTAGTGTCTCATTCCATGGATAACAGGTTAAGAAATCATTAGCATCTTATTCCATGGATAACAAGTGCTGATGAATTAGTGGAGGGCCTTATTGTCAAGAAGATACTTGATATCCATCATGCACTCTCTGCAGGAGGCTTCTTTTCTTACCTCTTGCAGTTGAAGAAGAGCAATCTAATACATCGTTCCTGTCAGTTTGAGCCCCATTATGCAATTATTGCAACTGAGCTCATGGCAACCATTTACCATTGTGGAATAAAGTATTAGGTAACTAGCCATGTGGAATAGAGAATTTAACAAGAAGCCATATATGAGTCAAGTAACTGTTTCTTTGATAAAACTACAGAAGGGAATAAGATCCTGGTTTAAAATTTAAATGGCCTATGTCCCAAAGAATGCCTTTTCTGAACTTGTATTCAGTTTGTCATGATAATAATTTTCCTATATGATTGCAAAGATTGACTTCATGGGACATTTTTCCGCTATTTGTGCCTATAGTTGAAGAAGATATCTCCTTTGTGTTGAGGTTCCAATTCCCCCATAAGGTTTAGTCAGGCAAAAAATGATGAACCGTCTGTGAAATATTTTGACAGAAAACTCTTATCATTTCTTGACTTCTCTATTGATCCAAAACTGCCATGATTTGATGCCAAAATGTGAAGCATTAGTTTAAAGCTATTATGAGTTTGTGAATAAATGACATTGGTCTGGCTAAGTTCAGAATTAGAACAATTTAACAGTTTTGTAAGCATATACATACTGGGCCTAACAGTTGAGAGCAGGATTGAAACAACTGAGATGTACAGAAGTGGAGGAAAAATAACACTTCAACAATACATGCTTATGAAAGGTCAAAATCATGCTGCAAATGACTGAGAAATGCGACAGATTTTCACGCCATAATTCTATCCCTCGATGGTTAGGATTGTCTCTTTGAGACCAGAACTTTTGAGAAGCTACATCTATTAAGCTTCTAGCCCTTGAAGATGGGTGAAGTGTTCACCCGAAACTTCGGGCGTTTCGAACAAAATACACAGGCTTCCAGAAGAGCTCAACAACAAGATTTTTTGTTGCCCTCTTAACAAAAAATGTCCAGACTGAGTAAGATCTTATGGAATTATAAAAAAAAAGTCCTTTATCATACGAATAAGGTAACTAGAAATTCTGCTTTTGAAGCATAGTTGATAAAAAAGAACGCACACAGATCTATAAACCGAAATGATCTCTGTTAGAAGAGCTTTTGAAGCATAGATGATAGAAAAGAACGCATACAGATCCATAAACCCAAATGATCTCTGTTAGAAGAGCTTTTGTAACCATAATCACTATGGTCACATCACATCGTGTGCATGAGTTGGGCAATATGGTATATGTACATTTTTGGAAGAAAATTAAAGATATTGACTATTTCTGAATAATCATCCGAAGATTTTTCCCCCAACAAGCGTTTGAATCTCTTCACTTTTTCTTTGGGTTTCATGCCAGCCTTTGACTCTAATAGCAATCTGTCCATATTTCTCTCTCGTTCCTTAAATATCGCATCCAGTTCTTCAAATAAAGGGCACTGGAACTCAACTCCTTTATTACAGATCTCCAATTCCATGTAGCAGAATGGGATGAGAAATTGATGGACGAATACCTGGATGACACTGTAAAGCTTTTAGACATTTGCTTGCATTAAACGATGAAATTTCATGAATTTTTTCAGTTTTTTTTTACGTTAACTGCTTCTATAAAAGTTCTACTTTTCAGTTGGATTCTCACCCCCCACCATTTATCCTCCAACATAATTGTGAAGCTATGCCAGGCACTTTCAGCTAACCTGGGATCTCTGGTCCCTTCATATTATGACCTAAAATCATAAAAGCTATATGACTACATCTAGGATATAAGCCACAGAGGGCTTACTGACTAGCACAAATCTGTCTTAATCATGGATCTGTTATGTGCTGAGAGGTTTGGGTGTGATATCATTGAGATTAGCATCTTGAGGTTTATATTGGCACTTAGATTTTTTATATTTTTTGTGCATAATTGAAATCAATGTTAACATCTTCATATGAGTTTTAGTTCAAGCCATCGTAAAATCATATAGAAACAATATGTTGTCCCATGTGTTACATATCACACATGCAAAGTGTTGATAGATACGATACTCTTACCTGGCCTGTAGAATGTGCCTCTTGGGACAATTACACGATGTGAAGGGCACCGAATAAAGAAATATCAGGACCCTAAATACCTTGGATGAGACAATTACAACTCAGTTTCCTTTTTATTCTAGGACATGCAACGTGAACAAATTTTAGTTGCATGTATGCAGGAACTTGTTTTCCTATTAGACTAAAATTATTTTGAAACGCAGGCGGTGAATGATGAGCTTGTGAAACTAATGGGAGGAGAGGTTGTAGAACTGGATTTTGCAAAAACTGGTCCTACTGTGATATTGATGGCGGGTGTACAGGGTATTGGAAAGACGACAGCTTGTGCAAAGTTGGCTCTTTATCTCAAGAAGAAAGTATGATTTGAAAATACTTGTTATTGCAGCATTTTTTTTTTTATTGAGATTATAATCCCAACCCATAAATTGGAATCTTGAATATGACTTTTGGGTGCAGGGCAAGAATTGTATGTTGGTTGAGTAGAGATTGTATTACACATCTTCATAATACTGGAATATTTTTAAAATGTGTCATTTCTGGTACCATTATACCAATACATTTCCTTGTATTCACAATTGTAATAGATCCTTGTGGCCTTGCATGTAGAATTGCCATGTAATTTTATGAAAAAAAAAAAAATCCGTAGATTTCCTTTTACATTTTTAATGTTTAACTGATAATAGCAAACTTTATCCTTAAATCAAATTTTTCCCTTACAATTCTGCCACAACAGTGGCAAACATGAAAAAGTTGTTTGGACTAACATAACCTTTTGAAACAAGTTAGTCTAGTCATCTTAAAATTTATTGTGCTTTATCCCTAAGGGTTAGTTCCATTGGTTGGTGATTTTATAATTCGAATGTTATCATTAATCTACCATGTTGTACAAGTCCTCAATTCAATTCACACAATGTTAATTTCTAAATTTTATTCTGTGTGGAAAAACTGATAATATTAAGATGCCCACAATGTCAATTTCTAGATTGTATTTCCTCTTGAAACACTGATAATATTGAGATGTTGAATTCAAGTGTACATATGTTTTGAAATTATCACAATTTAATTATCCTATAGGCCTCTCTTTGTACCTTTTGGGACAACAGCTAGTTTTACTTTATTTAATTTATAGGCGTCAATTCATGCTTCCAAATTTCCTTATTCTTTTCTCTAAATTCAAAATTCAAAATTTAAAGTTTAGTTAGTATTCCGTTTTTATGACTCGTGCATTATGGAAGGTTCTCTCAAAAATAATATCTCAAATTAATTAATTAATTTAAATTTTATTCCTATTTTTTTTTTTAATTGTTAACACCTTATTCTAAGTGTATTTTTTCTTCCTATATTAAATGAGATGTCTTCCACATGTATTATATGTTTGATGCAATATTTAAATTATTTATTCTAATTCATTACATAAATTCTCTTAAATTTATTATTAACTTACTACCTAAGATATTTTTATTTATAATTGCTTAGCATATTATTAAATTATCAAATAATTAATTATTTACATAGTTACTTAATACAGTTGGTTTAAGTTCAAATTAAATATTCATTTTTCTAGCTATTGAGGGTTCCAATTCATCTATGTTATTCACGAATTACCTCTCATATTTCCAAGATTCCAAAATTACTTTTCTTTTAATTACCTCGAAATAGTTTAGGGGAACATCAATACAATAATGGATACAAGTACTAACCCCGGGTTTCCCTTGTCGATAGAATAATGGTGGCTAAGGTTTAAAGTGTTGATATTAATATGTGTCCCTCAATTGTATCTTGTTATTTACTAAGTTTGTAGTTCAACCCTAATGGAATCATGTAATTTCAATGCCAAAATAGCTTTCACGTTCCATCCTAATCCACAACTTGAATCCTAGCACGTGGAACAAGAAATGTTTGTTTGCTCCTATAAAAGAAAAATAATTCGCTTTATAAAACCCCATTACTCACATGTCGGTCATATGGAAATCTAGAATCACTTTTATGTATTCATTATTCAAATCATTAGTACTTTAAGAACATATTAAATAATAATAATTCAAATTCAAATTTACAATAATTACTAATCAAACCATAATATCTATTTAGTAATGTTTGTTTGCCCCTATAAAAGAAAAATAATTTGCTATATACAACCCCATTACTCACATGTCAGTCATATGAAAATCTAGAATCCTGTTTATGCATTAATTATTAAAATCATGAGTACTTTAAAAGCATATTAAATAATAATAATTCAAATTATGCACCATCAAGGAGCTCCAACAATTGAGTTAAGCCTTGGCAATAGTATGCCACTTAACATTATAATATATAATATTCATTACTATAATATATATTTAATTTTTGTTATTATGGTTATTATTATTACTTTTTTTCTTACATTAATTATATTCTTTTTCTAGTTAAAAAAATTAAAGTTTTTTTGTTGTGCAATTAAAAATTTGTAAGGATTTATTTTATTTTATTTTCAAGTGTGTGTTTGACTTTTAACACTAAAATAACAAAAGTAGAGATAATTAAGTTCATTAATATTGTTTATGATACTTTCATACAATTAAAAAATTAAAATTAAATAATAACAACAACAACAATACTAAGTCTTAATAAGTCTTTTACCCACCTCAACAAAATTTTGCAAATGTTGGGGAGTGAATTTTCATGATGAGATCAAGAATGCCCACATGATGAGATCAAGAATGTCCATGCACTACGAATGTGCTCGAAATCTTGGAACAACTCACCAACCATCTCCCAATGTGCATTTTTATTAGTAGCCCACTTAACATTTAATCTCTTTGGGGACAAGTTTCCATGTCCCCTACCCCACTAGCCAAGAGGGACAATGGAAAACAACCCTTGTAATCCCCCTCCCTTCTTTCAACCCAATCATCTACTGATTTTATATTATTTTAACTTATTTTGTTATTGA
The DNA here is from genome assembly GCA_034641835.2 of Pinus albicaulis. Taxonomy (NCBI): domain Eukaryota; kingdom Viridiplantae; phylum Streptophyta; class Pinopsida; order Pinales; family Pinaceae; genus Pinus; species Pinus albicaulis. The sequence goes on along the minus strand of JAXQQM020059929.1, from coordinate 32,522 downwards.
TTATAAAAGGATTGAATATATGTGCTAAACATATTTACATTTTAAAGAGCATGTAACAATATTCCTAACACTGTAGATTGACCCGCACTTTACCATGTAAATCCTCAAGGTGTAAATAGCTCTTGTTATGATACCATGGGCCAATACCATGGTTTCTCAATACCACATGACCAATATGACATATGTTTATATCACATTTTTTTTTTAAATTAACTAACTTGACATAAATTAATTAATTAAAATAGCATAACTAACTCGAGAAAAATCATAATCGTTAATCTATTAATATTATTATAAATATTTGTGCATATTCTAATAGGCATTAAATCTAAACCATCAAATTAATAATTATTCATAATTAATTTTTTTTGAAATAAACATACATCTCAACATAATAATATCTTTTTTGTAAAAATAAACTACATATAGAGTTATCCAATTTAATTATTATATACAAAATAAGAAAAATGATTAGATTAAGTATAATTTTTTATTTTTGTAAAATCTCTTAATACATAAACATTATTATTATAATATTTAATAGATATTTAGGATACCATAAAATTTCAAATATAAAAATATTATAAATTTGAAATAAATAAACTTTCACTTATTAAATTAAATTGCATAATTTTATTAGTAAATTTTATAAAAATTAAAAAGCATAAAATTTTACACACTCCTCTTAATTCTCTATTGGTTAAATTTAGTTATAAAAATCATAAAAATGTTATGCACTTCTCTGAGTTATATATAGCTCAAGTTGAGTTTTTTTTTCTTTATTTACATTTTCAAAAATATTGTCACTTTCCTAAATTTAGTGTTTAGGATATGGGTGTGATGGAGTCTACCTCGTGGAGGCAGATATGACCCAATTGGATCCGAAAAAGACGTGGATGGGCCAGTGATTAATATGGTTTTATTAGTGGGATGAGTTATTTATTTTCGCCAATAAAATAATGTTGGGGTGCAGAGCATCACAGTAGAACATAGAGAAAAAAAACAAGATAAGTTATGATAAACACGAACTGGAGAAGGAGAATAAAACACAGAACATATTTCTATTACAGAAAGAGGAATTGCCTTGCTTGGCTTGAGATACTCCGGTAGAGGCAGGAATACAGATTTATAGCTGCAGAAGAGGGATAATTTTGCATGTGAGAAACAGCTTCAATCATGGTGGCTGGGCGGCGAGTTAGGTTTAGCACCGTTCTTTGTCAGAGATTCGGTGACGTCATTGGTCGGCTGGGTTAGGTTTAGCGCTGACATATGACTTCACATTTAACATTCTCCCACTTGAATCCGAATGAAGAATCTTGAATCAAGTCACACCGATAACTATCATGCCTCTACATAACTCATGCTTACTTCTTGGTAGAATCTTAGTGAGGATATCAACAGGGTTCTTATCTGTATGAATATTTTCCAAAGATAATTTCCCTTCCTCCAACACATGTCGGATCCAATGGTACCTTAAGTCAATGTGCTTCTTTTTTGAGTGAAATGCTGGATTTTTCGCCAAGTGAATGACACTTTGACTATCACAATACAACACATACTTGTACCTGATTGATTCCTAACTCTCCTAGGAATCATTGCATCCACAAAATTTCTTTGCAAGCCTCTGTTGCAGCTATTCACTCTGCTTCTGTTGTAGAGAGAGCTACTATTATTTTTAGCCTTGACACCCATGTTACTGCTAAACCTGAAAATGTGTACAAATAACCTGTAGTGTACTTTCTCGTGTAGATATCTCCAGCCATATCTGCATCTGTAAAACCTTCAAGCATAGTGTCATTATTACCAAAACATAAGCACTAATTACTAGTACCCTTAAGATACCTAAAAATCCATTTTACTGCTTTCTAATGTTGTTTTCTTGGATTGGAAAGGAATCTACTTGCAACTCCCACTGAATATGCAATGTCTGGTTATGTGCATACCATGGCATACATCAAGCTACCAACTGCTGAAGAATAAGGAATATTGCTTATTTCTTCTTTCTCTTTGTCATCACTAGGACATAACTCAACACTCCACTTGAAGTGGCCTGCAAGGGGTGTACCAATTGGTTTGAAATCCTTCATATTAAACCCATCGAGCACCTTCTTGATATAATTTTCTTGTAACAACAACAACCTTCTCTTTTTGCTATCACACATGATCTTCATGCCCAATATCTGTTGTGATGGACCCAAATCCTTCATTGCAAACTTGCTGCCGAAATCCTTCTTCAACGTATTGATCATATTCTTATCATGTCCAACAATCAACATGTCATCCACATATAAAAATAATATGAGATATTTTCCTTGATCATACCTCTTGATATAGACACAATGGTCAGCTTCCAACCTGTGAAAACCATGTTCTAACATGAATGAATCAAATTTCTTGTACCATTGTTGAGGTGACTGTTTCAACCCATAGAGACTCTTCTCTAACCTACAAACAATGTCTTCTTTGCCTTTTTCTATAAATACTTCTGGCTGCTTGATATAAATTTCTTCCTCTAATTCTCCATGAAGGAAAGAAGTTTTTACATCTAACTGTTCACATTCTTAGTCTAAAGCAACAACAAGACCAAGAATGACTCTAATGGATGACATTTTGACAATAGGTGAGAAAATTTCAGTGAATTCAATACCTTCCTTTTGGGAAAATCCTTTCACCACCAACCTTGCTTTATACCTCTCCTTCTTTTCATCACCTTCATGCTTAATTATCTATACCAATTTATTTTTCAAAGCCTTTCTACCTTTTAGGAGATTCATCAACTCCCAAGTTTTATTTTCTAGCAAAGAGTTCATTTCTTCCTCCATTGCTTTCTTCCATTCTTTATTGTGCTCAACTTTACAAGCCTCTTGAAAACAATTAGGCTCACCTTCATTAGTCAGTAGGATATAGTTTGAAGGATGATACCTTTGTGAAGGCTTATGAGACCTAGAGGATCTACAAACCAACTGTAGAGGTGCATTATTAGGTTGAATCTCTTGTAAAGGTTCCTGCAAGATTCCTTCTTATTGGTGTTCATCACTTTCCACTTGTTGTTCTTGCTCTTGAATTAGCTACCCATTTTCCTACATGGGTGGGATGTCTTCATGCTGCTCTTCAAACCTATCAATAACTTTCTTGACTTCCACCTCACCTACATTCCTCTTAAACATTTCTGACTCATTAAATATATCATCCCTCCTTCTAATAATTTTATGTTTGACTGGAGACCATAGATGATAACGAAATTATTCATCCACATATCCCAAAAAAATGCATTTCATTGATTTATCATCTAGCTTAGTCCTATTTTATTTGGGAATATGTATAAATGCTTCACATCCAAATAATTTCAAATGAGAATAATTCAACTTCTTACCAATCCAAACTTCTTCAGGGATTCCTCCACCCAAGGCTATAGATGGAGATCTATTTATGAGGTAGCAAGCTATCCTCACAGCGTCTGCCCAAAAATGATTGTCCAAACTGGAATTGGACAACATGCTCCTTACCTTTTCCATAGTGGTGCGATTCATTCATTATGCAACACCATTTTGTTCAGGTGTATCAGGTAGAGCCTTCTCATGCTTTATGCCAAACCTGTTATAATATTATTTGAATGAATTTGAGCAATATTCTCCACCATTATTTGTTCTTAAGCACTTGAGCCATTTTTTAGTCTCTCTTTCAACAGAAACATGGAATTTTTGAAATATTCAAAACCTTCCTGGATGCATCATCTATAAATGTTAAAAAATATAATGCTCCTCCTAATGAATTGATGTTAACTGGTCCAACACATCTGAGTGTATTAATTCTAACACAATTTTCTTTCTGTCATGACCACCTCTAAGAAATGAGACCCTTCTTTGTCTACCATATATACAACACTCACAAAGATCAAGATTGTAGGATCTCAAACCTGTTAATAAATTTTTACCAACAACGATTTTTAAACCCTTCTCGCTCATGTGACCCAAGCGCTTATGCCACAGATCTGCTGAATTTCCTTCTCTTGTGACAGAAACCAAATTCGATTTTCCTATCATTGCCTTCAATGAGTATAGTGTTCCTGTCTTGGGTCCTTTTTCCACGACCAATGGCCCTTTGCTAATTTTCCAGCATCCTTTTCTGAAGCTTGTGGAATAGCCTTCATCATCTAGCCGTCCCATAGAGATCAAAATCATGTGCATTTTTGGTACATGCCTGACCTGTTTCAACAATATATCTTGTCCATTCTTCATCTTGATCTAGACATCTCCCACTCCAACAATACTCCAAAAATTATTATTCCCCAAATGCACTCTACCATAATCACTAGGATTATATGCAACAAAACTATCTTTGCATGGGGTTACATGGTGAGATGTCCTATAAATAACATCACCATCTACAGAGACCAGCAGAAGTAATCTCACCTTCATTTGAAGTAGATGACTTATAATTTGTATTGGACAATATTTGATCCTTTTTTCCTTTCTTCAAGGCTCGACATTCTTTCTTCATGTTCCCGGGTTTGCCACAATGAAATCAGATGATCCTGCCCCTCGATTTTTATCAGCCTCTCGATCTTGATCACCCTTTTCAGCCTCGATTAATCCTCCTACCATGATCAACTAGAGCTAGAGCTTCTCCTCCTTGTTTTTCCACAATTGACTTGCATCGCACCTCCTCATTCATTAAACTACTGTTGACATCATCAAACTTCAGGGTCCCTGCAGGTGCTAAAGTACTCATAGCCACAATTAAATTTTCCCAACTGTCTGGTATAGAACAAATTAACAAAATAGATCTAATTTCATCATCTAGAGTTATTTTAGCAGAGGCAATTTGACTAGTTATAATATTGAATTCATTCAAGTGCTCAGCAACTGAAGCACCCTCCTTCATCTTGAGATTTTAAAGCTTCTTCATCAATAACACTTTGTTTGATGTCGTGTTCTTCTCAAATAGATCATGGAGCTTCTTCCATAATCTTGTTGCCATCTTTTCTCTGGAGACATTGAAATACACATTCTTTGCTAAATATTGGCGGATTGTCGCAATCGCCTTTCTATATAACTTATCCCATTCCTCGTTTGTCATCAATGAGGGTTTATTTTTTACACCCTCAATCAGAAAATACAGATCTTCTAAAATCAATATATCCTCCATCTATGATTTCCATAGGGAAAAATTAGCCCCACTCAACTTCTCCATATTAGTTATTGCTGTCTCGATTCTTAGTAAAATTTCAAACCAAAAAAATCTCAAAGTACCCCTTGCAAAGTAAAAATTTAATTATTGCAATATTATCCACTTTATAAAAAAATACCAAACCAATCTCTTCAAAACACTGTCTTTTCTCCTTTTTCATTTAAAAAGGTCCAAACTATAACAATTATTATAAAACATATATGTTATGTTTCATAATAAACTAGATTTATAAAAAATATTATAAAACATAATGCTTTCACACAATATCAATTATGGCAATTTCCAAAATAAAACAAAATGGGCTTACGGGTTGTAATGGCTACCCTCATGCCAATATCGATTGTGGAAGCGACTCCTCCAAACCACTTTCCATGCCAAGTGGAGGATGATCTCTAGATAGTCTTATAACAATGGGCCACTACATTGATTTTTGAAATTGTATGGGAGCAGGGAATCCATAGAAATTTAACCAGCGTTGGAGAATACAGCACTGATTTTTGGAATTGTATGGCAGTAGGGAATCCATGGAAATTTAACCAGTGTTGGAAAAATTCTTGAGAACCATTCTTTATTTTTTCTCTAGTGGAGAAACTTTGCTGCTAACCTCACTGCAAACTGCAAACAGGAGCAACTGCAAACAAGAGTATGCAGAACTTCTTGGCATATTTCAACTATTCAGCGGTCGAATCTTCTAGTTCACTTAGACTGGCTTTAATACCAGTTGTTGGGGTGCAGAGTAGAACAGTAGAACAAAAAGAAAAAAGACAAGAGAAATTATGATAAACACAGACTGGAGAAGGAGACTAAAACACAGTACAAATTTCTATTACAGAAAGAGGAATTGCCTTGCTTAGCTTGACATACTTAGGCAGAGGCAAGAATACACATTTATAGTTGCAGAAGAGGGATAATTCTTCATGTGAAAAACAAATTCAATCACAGTGTTTGGGTTGTGTGTTAGGTTCGGTGTTGTTCTTTGTCAGAGAGTCAGTGACGGCATTGGTCGGCTGGGTTAAGTTCGGCACCGACATACGACTTCACATTTAACAAATAACTTCTAGATAAACCAAAAAAATTATTGATAGCAAGCACAGCATGCACAATGTGGACATGCAAGCAGAAAAATATCACCTACGTGCTGTTTAAGTGGACATGCAAGCAACAGATGCATATCAATTACTTGTAGTTTTGTAAAAGAAATCGATACAACAATGCATGAGACACATCGATGTGACATGGATTTTATGTTCATACAGCATGTATACATAAAAATCAGTCTCGCTCTCGTCCAGATTGAGAGCGGAGAGTAGGAGGAGGGAATGTTGGGCATATTATAAAAGATTCAGAGGTTGGAAAATTTTAGTGCTTTAGTGTTGCACATATTCTTAGGCATTAACGCACTGACATTTTCCAGAGGGAATGTTGGGCATATTTTGAAAGATTCAGAGGCTAGAAAATGTCAGTGCATTAATTTTACGCATCTTATGAGGCATTAACGCACTAAAATTTTCCAGAACCAAGGAATGTTGGACATATTCCAAAGGATTCAGAGGTTGGAAAATATTAGTGTATTAATGTTGCACATATTCTAAAGCATTAACACATTCATATTTTCCAGTTTCTAAGTTCATATGGATTTCATTTTCCAGAACAGAGAATTTCGCCTTCAAATTCTCTTGCATATGAATAATACGAAGTCTTCACTCGTCGTGCAGGTAAGAAAGTCCCCGGACAATATGGAGAGAAATTGAATATCTAGTTTTGGCCAAAAAATAAATGCCAGATAAGAAAATAAATTTATTGATTGCAGCACATAACATGACATGCACAAAGTGGACATGCATATCATGGATTCCAAAACAGAGGCTTTCACATTCAAATTTTCATCCACCAGAACGTTCTGACAGTAATGGTAATTGAATATCTTGTTTTGCATTCAAATTCAAATTCTCGTCTAGCAAAACGTTATGGCGCTTAACGTCCAAATGGGTGATTGAATATCTAGTTTTGCAATCGAACAACCACTTGCCTAAGTAGTTGGAATGCATGCTTACATTCTCCAATTATTTTATATATATTTTATTTTATTTGGGGATGAAAAGTAATATATAATTTATATTATTATTTTTTAAATGAGTGTAATTTAGGATATTATTAATCTAATCATTTATAAAACTAGCATAATTACATTAAACAAATGTGATTGATAACCATAAATATAAATGAAGGCATTTTTTAATATTTATATTTAACAATAATAATAATAATTAAAATTACAAAGTTAATAATAATTAATAGCTAGGGTAGATCCATCTAAACAACCAGCTAACATGAGGTTATAGGAATCATTTTTTTTTTTTTTTGCAAACTTATTCTAGAGTGCAAAAAACAATATGTATTTTTTTCTCTTTAAATTCTATTTTTGAATGTTATAAGGATTAAATAACATGTGTATCTAGCCATTTTATATTAACTCACGTTAAAATATTTTATTCACAACTCTTATTGCATGTTTTATCTCTGTAAAGTTACAATATTTAAGATAGATATGAAACTATTGTATCTATCAAATGAAGAGTAAAATAACTATCAACAATTTGAGTTAATTACTTTTATAATAGATTTTTAATTGTTTATTTATATGGTTATTTAATTCTTAAATAATTATAATTAACAATATTATTTTTCTTTAATTTAAATGTTAACTATTTATATATTAATAACTATAACTGAAATTATAAATTTAATAATAGTAATAATTTTATGATATAATAAAACAATCTATTATTGTAGTAATTATCATATAAATTATAAATATTTGGTCAATGTTTCAAACCATCTAATGTGGTTCATTTAGATGGCTTTAATTTAAAAAAAATTGTTATAAATAAAATATATATTATTAAAAAACAATACACTATAAGAATTAATATATTAATTTGGGAGAGAAAAATAATACATAATATAAAAGTGAAAAAGTGTTAATATATAATTTTAATATATATTTCTAGAGACACGGTCCCATAAATGTAAAATAATAATGGGACAAATTTTCATCCTCAAAAGTTCACTATTAAATCTCCTTTTCCTCTCAACATATTTCATCAATTTAAAATTAATATAAATATTTTTTAAATAAATTTCTTAAATTTAAATTAATATATTAGTGTAATTGTATATAAGTTAATGGTTAAAAATATTTATTTTAAAATATATTGTTAAAATAAAATAAAATAAATAATTATTCAATTGCAAGTTTATTTGAATGATTATTATTTATTATTATTATTATTCTTAATTAGAAATAATTAATATATGAATTAAACATATGTAGATGTAATAATGTCTTTAACTATGAGATGTATTTTCACTAGAACATGAAGTTTTTAAAGTCTACATAGTTTTTTTTATGGTATTATAGGTCATTATTATGGCTTACTAATACCACATGCCAAAAAATCACAATTGATATTTATACGACATTTATTTAATTAATAACCTTAATTAGAGATCACTTGTGTATAATTATTTTTAGGATAAATCTATATCCTTAATGTGTGACTATTACTAAAAATATTGTAGAAGATTTCATAAAAGTTAAATCGTACCATCCAAAAAATAATTATTAGTAATTAAATCTCAATTTTAAAAATCTCATTCCAAAATAAATGTATCTATTAAATTGTTCAATCCTCTTCTCTCTACATAAATTTAGAAGTAACAGAAATAAAAATAGCCAAAACATTTTCCAGAATACCAACATTGTTGACTTCTTAATTCATAAAAATCACACTGATAGAGGAATGGTTATTTTCAATTTTTTATTTTTATTTTTTATCATAGAAATAAGATATTAATGACTCCATTAATCATGTTGGTTTTAGTGGATGTTTAATCACCATTACATCATATATATTTGTAATATTAATAAGTTAAAAATAGAAATAACAGTCACTCATTGAAACTTGCAGTTGAAAAAAAAAATACTCTCAAATCTTCACCAAGATAAAATTGCTATTAATCCTCAAACGTTTTTAAGGAACTCCATTAGCAAGTTGAGAATCCTTTTATTCTACAATCAAGTTTAAAAGAGGTTAAGGAATTACATTCCCAAGTTGACAAACCTCTTCGATATAAACATTATAAACATTGTGGATACCATCGCAAGCCATTTATGTTACCATTTACTCAACAATGGATAGAGTGGTATCACTGTTGGGCTTACATAATGTAACAACCTTTGTAAAAATTTATGATAGTTACATTTAATGATAACTAGTTTTTAACTAGTTAAAAGACATTTTGATTATTTGTTTTAAGAAGAAACTGGAACTATTAATGTTTTACTGAAAATTTATTTTTCATTAGTGATTAATTGTTAATAATAAAAATTAGTTATGGAAAGTGCGTCCATATAAAAAAAAGTAAACGCTGATGGTAAATGTTTTCCAAGAACTGGAAGGTGGTTTGGACAGTTTAAAACAGTTACCTGCTCTCTGGGGATAAGAGACTGATCCAGTGAGGAGTAGGAGTTATGTTCATGGACTAAGGGAGAGTGTAGATTTTTCTAGAGATGGTAGACACTAGTGGAAAACACTCAACAATCCTGAAATTATTTCTAGTAATGACTGGACTAGGTTTCCTAAGTTCACAAAAGAAATATCCACTATCAACCCGTACCTTTCAGGTCTGGAGCATAGGGGAAAGAGTAGGAACTAATCGCCTCTCTTGAAGGTTCTAAGGACCACAATTGTGAATTTCATAATACAGATAAGTATGTGTGCAAGTTCAGTGATTTGAGGAATAGTGATATCCTGTCCAAGTTATTTACATGTGTTTATCCGTTTGGAACAGAAAAAAGTAACATATGATAGTTATGTGTAGGGAAAGAATGAGACTCTACACTATTAATAATTAGTTTATTATATGTCTCAAAGTTTCTGTCTGAGTCCCTCATAATATGTGTAACTCTTATATTCTATTTTTATTAAGTTCAGTACGTCTGATAATATACATTGATGAATGTATGGTAGAGGCATAATGAAAAGAACAGGTTTTGAATGTTGAATACAATATTTTATAGTACACATTTTATAACAGTAAATAGAGGTATTTCCTAGGGAAAATCTATACCGAAATACTGAATAGTAGTATTACAAACTATGAAGGCAATAGAAGTTAGAAAAAGGAATAAACTATAAATTTGTATATGTAAAATGATTGCATGTGTAAACGCTATAAAGGATTTCATTAACATTTAACTAATGCAGAGTAGACTGTCAGTTTAGGGTACAAGTGAAACCCTAACCCACGACTCATCACCTCTATGAAATAGCTATACAAGGATAGTGTTGTATGGTGGTCTGGTCACCGCGTTTACAGAATTTACATAAAAGAAATAGAAAAATATATTGATTCTGAAGCATAGAAAACTAAGATTTGAGAGTAAAATACAGTAAAGGTAATGAGATTTTATTTACAAGAAACATTGAAGTATGATTTGACAATCAAGCATGCTTATCTATTATCTTTTCGAATAAACCAAGAAACAGAAGAAAATTCAAACAGGAAAATTAGGAATATAATTATGTTCAAACTACTATAAAAATAAAAATGACATTTTCAATTGCATTTAGAAGAAAAAAAAATGAGTCACTATGCTTAACAATTTATATACAATCCAAATGGCGCATAAGGCAGGTGTACTTATTAGCAAAGGCCATAATGAAAAATTTAAATAAAGCAAAGGTCGATTCCTAGGAAGGAAACCCTTAGTAAACCTATCATAATAAATACACAAATAATTTATTTTACGAAATGGAAGCGCCAAAAATTATCTGAGTTCTCAAGTAATTCAGACTGGACATTGTCTTAATGTTACAATATAAATATATAAAAGAGGATTTCAAAAGCTAATTTCCGGAATTCATAAACCCCATGAAGTCTAGAAGTCGTTTGAGATAATTAAGTTCCTGGAGAAGAGCTAAGCATGTTAGTCGTGACTGATGCTAACCAAAATACTAATTTCTAAGCCAAAAGACCTGCTAACTGGAGAAAATGTTGACCTGCAAGTGTCGACCTGCATCAACAACCATGGAAGGAAAGACTGTAAGAATCTATTCAAGAATGCTAAACGTATTTTCTATACAAAAGAAGAACAATATTCAAGGAGAAATGAGAAAATTTTAAGAACATTACCTGAGTTAGAAAATTGTTTCTACCCTCTGAGCATCGCACCATAGTCTTCAAACAAACACAGAGAACTAAAGAAAAGAACATTAAACCACGAAAAACAAATATTGATAAGCTCGGAATAAAATTTGTCTATGTATTAGGAAGTGTGGTGCAGATGCGAGGGGAGTATTTACCTATACATTGACCAAAAGGAACCAGATTCGAAGAAGTTTCATTAGCATAAATGGATGAGTTAGTCCAGAAATTCCTCACAGATAACAACGGCCCCTCCTCTCCATCAAGTTGCAGAACCATGAGGGATAAACCTTTGAAACCCTCGTAAATCTAGTGAACGTTAGATGAAGGCGAAGCCATAGTTTGAAGATGCGGAACAGACATAAATTAGAACGAAAGAGCTACTCAGCGAAGGCACAATGACATTAAACTGAGAAAGATTAGGGTTGGCGGGGTTAACAATGTAACTCCCACCTAAATTCCAACCATTGATGTTTCTATAAATCACGGTGGAGTTCACAACAGAGACAATCAAAAAATGAAAAATACCTCATAAAAAAACTCACACCTATCGAGTGGAGTTAATAACTAGTACTTACACATTTATTTTCATAGACGTTCCAGTTTTTCCTCGGTGGTAACAAGGACACCGATCTTAAAAAATGCGGGAGATATTTATATGTATTCATATTAACATTAAATATTGATGTCAATGGGAATATGCGTTCAACAATTAAATAAAACCTTATAATGTGACAAGGAATCCCATAGTGTATGGTAAGTGTTGAATTATATGCAGGTTAAGTTAGAACTTTAATGAAAAGCGATATGGGTTAAAAAATCGATTTATGATAAGTGATTCCCATATTATATAAAAGGTTTAAATTTTTAATTATGGGATTTAGCTTTAGGGTAGAAAGTAATTTTTTAATTTTATTTTGGTATGTATGTATGTCACAAGTGGTATCAGAGCAGCGTTCATACGCTCGGACCCTAATGGTCAACTAAAAATTTACGTTGTGTGTGTGCCGATGCACAAAGAGAATAGAAGCATAACAGGAAACATCATGAGAAGGGGAACAACAAAACAACCACCCCAAGACACTGGGGAACCCCAAACACAACCGTATTTAACCCAGAGATGTGGGTTCAGTTGAGTCTCGATCAGCACCAACAAACAAGTAGACTGTTGGAGGAACAACAACATCAGACCAAATTACTGTTGAATACAGTACAAAAACTATAGGAGGAGATGGTGTGATTTCTAAGGGATAACTAACAACTAAGGAAAGAGCAAGAAAATATACTTAAGAGCCTGTCAGAGAAGCAAATCAAGGAATGGAACACCCCAGTTCTAATAGGGACATGCAAGATGGTGATGAGTTATAAACAAGGGAACACACCACTGACAGAGTGGAAATAAGCACTTCTCAGCGAAGAAATAAGAATACAAACTATAATGAATCCGATTCTTTCAATGTGTCAGATCACCAAGAAGTTAAGAAGCAGAAAGTGGAGCTTCAGGGGAGTTCCGGAAAATAAAACCACCAACATTTGATGTTGAAGCTAAGGAAGTGGTAGAGGCATGGTTGATAAACATGAAAAAATATTTCCAGGTGTATTAGTACAACAGTAACCTAAAGGCCATATTGGCCATATATCAGTTAAGGGAGAAAGCCACCTTATGGTGGGAAGAAGTAAAGAATGTTCGCAGCATTGAGGACCAAGATGTTACATAGGAATCATTCCAGCAATACACTAAAGAAAAGTATTTAACACAACGTTTCTACGATGAGAAAGCTAAAGGGTTTCATGACTTGAACCTGGGATATATGACTATGGACGAGTACATCACCAAGATCACCTCCCTGTTACGATATGCTCCATATCTTCGAGAGGAAAAGGATAAGGTGCAAAGATTTCTGAGCAGTTTTCCAACACATATGAAAGAGCGATTTGAATTTATAAATTCCTGAACCATGGAAAAATCAATTTGTAAGCCATGAATGTGCTATCAACAGTCGAAGGGTAAAGTGGAGGTTGGCAAAAGTTGGCAGCCAAGACAAGGAGAGAAAAGCAGCTCCAACTACAAAGGATCCAAAAGCAATAACTTTAAGAATTTTGCATGAAGTTCTGTCAGCAAACAATTTGGTAGATATCATTAAAGAACTGGTTGGCCAGTAGAAGAGAAGCCTACAAAGGCATCTAGAAAACCTAAGCAAGGGCAGGTGATCAAGCCACCTCTACAGTGTTGGGGGTGTGGTGAGGCACACTATTATAAAAACTTCCCATAGTGAGCAAGAAATGACACAGTTGCAAATCTACAAGAGGCTTCTACACTAGGTGATGTGGCATGAAAAATTCCTCAAATTAATTCAGCATTGAAGGATCGACAGGCAGATTATCAGCCAACAATGATTGAGTTAGAAGGTAAATTATTGTCTCAATCTGCTATTTTGGTAGACCCATGTGCAAGTCTAAGTTATCTAAGTCCCAAAATAGTGGAAATGTGTAAATTATAAGAACAGAAATTCAAAAACTCATGGCTGGTACAGCTAGCCACTAGAGAAAAATGAAAGGTAACTTCCAAGATTCCAAGCTTCACATTATAAATTGTAGAACAACAGTTAAATGTGGATCTGAACATACTACCATTGTGGTCCTATGATATTTTTCTGGGTATGGATTGGCTAGAAAAACATTGTACCTTAGTGAACTGCAAGGAAAATATCATCTATTACAAATTGCAAGATGGAACACGCAAGGAAATTCAGAGAATCAAGAAGCCAATACAACTACATCCAATTACAACATCCCAAATGAATAAATGTATAAGGAAGGGATGCCAGATATATGTTATCAGGTGGGATATGATAATTCCAAGGAAAAATCACCTATGATGGAAAACATATGTTAGGTCCTTATACTACTAGTATAGTCCCTTATTGTTATTAGTGTAACCACCTTATTGTTATTGTTGTACCATTGTAACCCTCATATTTTTATTATTGTGCCCTTCAATTATTATTGTTAGGTAGGCTATGATTACATTGTGGCCCCACTAGGATTAAATTTTGGCCCCATGAACTCCGATATATAGAAAGGTGGTTTTGTCATTTGTATCATCCAAGAATTGTTCACTTATGTAATGCATTGGAGGTTTCTCCCTCAAAGTGGCTTATTTTTAAGGTGTTGATCTCTCTTTTATTCTATTTTTGGAGTTGGTTTCACAACATTTGGTACCAGAGCTTTGGATTCAAGGGTTTTGCTACTCCAAACAAGTCATCATGGCATTTTCTCTATAATTTTTTTTACAAAGGTTCAGAAGCTAAAAGTTTTAGGGTGCGAAGTCAAAATCTTGAGGAACATCGTCGTAAAATTTCAGAGCTTCATTTGCAATATTTTCAGATATATAGTCTATGGAAGTTAGGTCTTTTTCAGGCTCCCGAATTTCATTTCAAAGAGGTGATCATGGGAAAATATTCATAACTCTCTCTCTGAGCATCGGATTGTAATGCTGTAAAAATTGATCTCAAGTACACGGATTGTGCTTTATTTTTGCTCAATTTCAGAGCCAAAGGAGGAAAAACTAACACGTGGCAGGTCATACAAGTTCAGTCTACTAAACCAGTCCATAATTAGGTCATTGTGGGAGATTGGACATAACTTTGTCTTGAAGAATCCAAATTAGGTCAAACCTATGGCATTCGAAAAAAAATTCAGAGGGCTACCTTAGGAATAAATTTCAAATATTGAAGATCCAAAATCACAGAGATAATTCATTTTCAATATCGAACTCCTCAAAAGAAAGAAAAGGGTGTGTATGTTTTTTTTCCGAATTGCATAAGTCTTGTGTAAAAAAATAGTTTGAAGTGATTACAAGGGCCTATTGAGCATATATTTCAGTAGTGGGTTTTGAAATGCCTCCTAATAATAATTCAACACCCATTAATCCCTCAGAATAGTCTACTATGAGTCATGAATATGAAGAATTGCAACATGATCTATCAAAATTACAAGAGCAAGTGCACCAAATTTTTCTCTCGCAAAGAGCATCAAAAAATGAAATGGAAGTTTTGAAGAAAGGTGTGGAAGCGAATATGGATGGTTTGAAGAAAGGTATGGAAGATAAGATGGATGGTGTGGAAGCTAATGTGGAGGACATGGAAGAAAAAATGAAGGACTTGGAAGGTTTGACAAAGTTGTTACAAGAAATGATTCCTAATGGCGAAAATATAGTAGAGGAAACTCATGATGAGAACAAAATAAATGCTAATTGTGATTTCATAAAATCTAATGTTGGATTGAAGAACCACCATATTCCGAAGATGGATATGAGGAATTTTGATGGCAAGGATCCTGTAACATGGATATTACAAATGGAGCAACATTTTGATCTGAATAATGTGCAAAACACACAAAAGGTACGCATTGCAACTTTACATTTAGAACAAAATACATTTTTATGCTATCGATGGCTTTTCTCCCATAAAAATATTGTCACTTGGTCAATTTTTACGGAGGAAATGATAGCACATTATGAGGATACAAATATCAACACCTTCTTTAGCCAATTGATAAATCTCAAACAAAAGGGTTTAGTGGCCGAGCACATTGAGGACTTCCAAAATTTGAATATAAGGGTAACTAATATTCCAAAGGAACATAGGATTGATGTCTTCATAGGAACTTTAAAGGATAACATCCAACATGAATTTCGTGTTCAGGAACCTAATTCATTGGAGAAGGCATTCAGGTTGGCAAGAAAAATTGAATGTAAAATTATGGTGACAAGGAAGCCTACCACTCACATCTATAAAGATGGAATTGTTGCTACTCCTAGACTTCCACAACCTACAGGGTTGACACCATAACAATTGGAAGAAGAAAGAGAAAAAGGGCTTTGCTACAGTTGTGATAACAAATACACTAAAGGTCATAAGTGCGATAAGAAGAAATTATTTTACATATATTGTGAAGAGGAGGAAGAAAATGAAGAAGAAACTTTAAAAGTAGGGGATATACACTAGGAAGAAACCATAGAAGAAGAAGAAATGAGTCGGACCATATCATGTAATGCATTGGCAGGAATTACCACTCTTAAAACTCTCAAGATAGAAGGACATATCAAGAAGAAAAAGGTAATAGTGTTGATTGATTCGGGTAGTAGCCATAATTTTATTCATTGTAAGGTAGCCAAGGAATTGAATTGTTTTCTATACCCAACACCAGAATGTCAAGTGACGGTTGCAAATAGAGGAACTATAAATTTCTCTCGAAAATGCCATAATATCAAGCTATCCATGGGGTAATATGTATTGAATAGTCCAATGCTTTCCATCCCAATGGGAGGTGTTGATGTTGTACTAGGAGTACAATGGTTACAATCTTTGGGGATGGTAGCTTTTAATTTTCAAGAAATTTTCTTGAATTTTTTTTCAGAAGGAAAGGAAATCGAATTACGGGGTATCACAGGGAAGCCAGGAAAGATATAATCTCTATTTTCATGACAAAGCTTATGAAGAAAGAACAACGAGGAATAATTACACAATTATTCTCACTAGAAGTTCCAACATCAAAATCATATATTTCTCCAGATTTCCAAAAAGTATTGGAAAATCATTCTTAGGTGTTTGATACTCCCAAAGGACTCCCACCTATTCGTGATCATGATCATGCTATTCATTTGATTCCGGGAAGTGTTCCTCCAAACATCAGGCCTTACAGATATCCTTATGTCCAAAAGAGCGAAATTGAACGTATGATTGTAGAAATAATAGAGGCTGGTATAATTCAACCTAGTGAAAGTTCTTTCTCTGCTCCAGTAGTATTGGTGCACAAAAAATATAGATCATGGTGCATGTGTCTGGATTATAGGGAGGTCAATAAGGTCACTATTAAAGATAAATTTCCCATTCCTGTGATTGATGAATTATTGGATGAATTACATGGAGCAATTTATTTTACCAAGTTGGACCTTCATTCAAGATATCATCAAATTAGAATGAAGACTGAAGATATTTCAAAAACAGCATTTTAACCTCATGAGGGTCAATATGAATTTTTGGTCATGCCTTTTGGCCTTACCAATGCACCTTCTACGTTTCAAGGATTGATGAATTCGATTTTCAAACCCTTCCTTAGAAAATTTGTGCTAGTATTTTTTGATGATATACTAATATACAATAGGTCTTGGAAGGATCCTATTCAACATGTTGATAGGGTGCTCAAACAATTGGAGGAGAAACAATTATATGCAAAAACATCCAAATGTTTCTTTGGAGTACAAGAGGCGGAATATCTGGGTCATATTGTATCTCATGAGGGTGTTAAGCTAGACCCTAAAAAAATTAAATCCATTAAGGAATGGAAAGTCCCCACAACCATAAAGAAGTTGCATGGATTTCTCGGGTTAACAGGGTATTATTGCAACATTGTGAAGAATTATGGGAGAATAGCAGCACCTCTAACAACATTATTAAAGAAAGATGCATTTTCATGGACTCTTGAAGCAACTAAGGCCTTTAAACATCTTAAGGAGGCAATGTGCCTAGCACCAGTTTTAGCTATGCCAGACTTCACAAAAACCTTTATTGTGGAATGTGAGGCCTCAGGAAATGGAATTGGTGTTGTTTTAATGCAAGAAGGAAGACCCATTTCTTTTGAAAGTCATTCAATCAAAGGAAAGTATTTACAAAAGGCTATTTATGAGAAGGAAATGTTGGTAATACTACATGCACTAAAGAAATGGAGACCTTACCTAATGGGAAGACACTTCAAGGTAAAAACTGATCATGATAGCCTTAAACACTTTTTGGAAAAAAGACTATCTTCAGAAGAGCAACAAAAATGGGTCACAAAGATGTTGGGTTATGACTTTGAAATTGTGTCCAAAAAAGGGAAGCCAAATGTTTTTGTAGATGCACTCTTAAGAAAGGATGAAGAGGTAGAAGCATTGCTTTTTTCCATTTTAGTTATCCGACCAGATTGGATAACCAAAGCATGGGATGAATGGAAGAAGGATGAAGAAGTGTGGACTCTCATTCAAGAGTTGCATCAATATCCTGGTACATCTGATACATTTATTTGGAAAAATGATTCCTTATGGTACAAATATTGCTTATATATTTGCAAGAATTCCCAACTAAAACAAAAGATTCTTTTGGAATTGCACACTTCTCCTTTAGGAGGACACTCAGAATTTTAAAAAAATTTCCACAGGGTGAAGAAAGATTTTTTTTGGGATGGCCTTAAATCTGATATTCAAAAGTTTGTGGCAGAATGTTTGGTTTGCCAGCAAAATAAATTTGAGACAATTAAGACCCCAGGTCTTCTACAACCTTTATCCATTCCAAGTCAATGTTGGGAGGAGATTTCAATGGATTTTATAACAAGTTTACCTAAGTCCGAAGGAAGGAGTGTCATGATTGTGGTAGTTGATAGACTTACCAAGTATGCACACCTTTGTGCATTATCTCATCCATTTAAAGCGAGTACGGTTGCTACTGAATTTATGGAAACAATTCAAAAGCTACATGGAAACCTGAAGATTATTGTAAGTGACAGAGATCCCATTTTTACGAGAAATTTTTGGACGGAATTATTTTCTTGTTTGGGTACTCAACTAGCTCATAGCTCATCTTATCATCCTCAATCCGATGGTCAACGAAAGATAGTGAATAAATGTTTCGAAGGATATATTTGTTGTTTTGTATCTGATAAGCAAGCAGAATGGGTCAAGTGGTTACCTCTCGTTGAATGGTGGTATAACACTTCCCTGCATACTACAGCAAAAATGACCCCATTTATGGCACTTTATGGATATCATCCACCATCCATCACATCTTCTTTAAGGTAAAATGCTAGGGTTCAAGCAGTGGAGGATCACATCAAGCATCAACAAGAATTTCTCCAACTCTTAAAGGATAACCTAAATTTGGAACAAAATCGAATGAAACAACAGGAAAATCAACATCACAGTGAGAGAAGTTTTGATGTGGGAGATGGGGTATTTTTACAGCTACAACCATACAAAAAAATGTCCCTCAAGCAAGCTAAGAAGGATAATAAATTGTCGCCAAAGTACTATGGTCCTTATAAGGTTTTGCAAAATATTGGTACTCTGGCATACAAATTGGAGCTTCCTGCTTCTTCGCGAGTGCATCCAGTTTTCCATGTTTCATGCTTAAAAAAGGTTATAGGGGACAAAATTCCAATTCAAACAATATTGCCACAATTTGATGAGGAAGGCAAAACCATATTGGAACTTGAAGAAGTCACGGAAACAAGAACTCGACAAGTACGAAATTGATCAATTTTAGAGTATCTCATCAAATGGACGAACTTACCCACTGAAGATTCTACGTGGGAGGATGAGAATTTTATACAAAAGCACCCGAAGCTACTCAAGCATTCAGGACAACACTTTTTTGAAGGCAAGGAGCATGTTAGGTCCCTATATTACTAGTATAGTCCCTTACTGTCATTAGTGTAACCCCCTTATTGTTATTGTTGTACCCCTGTAACCCCCATATTATTATTATTGTGCCCTTAAATTATTTTTGTTAGGTTGGCTAGGATTACATTGTGGTCCCTCTAGGATTACATTGTGGCCATATGAACTCCTATATATAGAATGGAGGTTTTGTAATTTGTATCATCCAAGAATTTTTCATTTACGTAATGTATTGGAGGTGTGTCCCCATGGGGAGCACTAGTGTTGTTCGTTAAGAAGAAAGATGGAACCATGCGAATGTGCATGGACTATAGACAACTTAATAAATTAACAGTTAAAAATAAATATCCTCTACCGAGGATTGATGATTTGTTCGATCAGGTTAAGGTGCCCACTATATTTTCAAAGATAGATTTAAGATATGGATATCACCAGATCCGAATTAAGGATGAAGACATTTTCAAGACTGCATTCCGTACCAAGTGCAGCCATTATGAATTTGTGGTGTTACACTTCGGGTTAAAAAATGCACCATCAACCTTTAGGAGGTTATTGCATGGTATATTTCATCCCTTCCAGTATAATTTTGTACTTATATTTATAGATGAAATTTTAATCTATTCTAAAAATCAAGAAGAACATATAGAGCATTTAAGTATTGTGCTGGAAATGCTAACAAAACACCAGCTGTACGCAAAGTTCAAAATTTTTTATTTCTTTAAATCAAAAATCTAGTATTTAGGCCATGTCATTTCAGAAAAAGTGATTGGTGTTGATCCAGAGAAAATAAAGACAACCATGGAATGGCATGTACCCCAGAATGTGGCACATATTCGATCCTTTATGGGATTAGTTGGGTATTACCGAAGATTTATTGAGGAATTTTCCACAATTTTTTTTCCCATTACCTCCTTTCATAGAAAAGGAAAAATCTTTAAGTGAACCGTTGAATGCCAAAACAATTTCGAGAGGTTGAAACAATTATTGACCACTGCACTAGTGTTGAGGGTAGCTGACCCCAATAAAGAATTTGAAGTATGCACAGACACTAGTAAAGAGGGTGTTGGGGCAGTTTTATCTCAAAAGGAAAAGTAGTGTCATATGAGTTAAGAAAGTTGAAGGAACATGAACAAAGGTACTCAGCTTACAATCTAGAATTAACAGCAGTAGTACATGCGCTCCGAGTATGGAGACACTACTTGTTGGGTAAAAATTTTGTGCTAAGAACATATCATAGCAGCTTGACTAGTTATTTCAAGAAATTTGATTTAAACTCCAGACATGCAAGATAGAATGCCTTTTTAACTAAATTTGATATGTACATCCAACACGTGAAAGGAAAGGAGAACTGGGTGGCTGATGCTTTAAGTAGGAAGCTGCATTGTATTTATGAGCTTTACTACAATCAACTTCAATGTAAATTCTTAGATCAAGTAAAATAATAAGCACATAAAGATCTAGAATATCAATGCCTATGGCGATAAATGGAAGAGACCATAAAACAAGGAAGTACTTCTAATTATGGATTTAACCAAGAACAAATTCTAACCTTTAGAGGAAAGTTGTATGTACCAAATCAGGTGGAACTTAAAGAGTTAATCATGGATGAATACCACCAGAGTAGCAATGCAGGACACGCAGGATACCAGAAAATGTAAACAACTATTAGAAAATTATATTTCTGGCCTGGTATGTGTTATAAAAAAAACAGATCTGATAGGCTGCCAGTTAAGTTAATCTCATGTAACTGTTTCAAACCAAACTTTTGATTGAGGATTAGCCTCCTCAACCTGAGAGGGCTCTCTCAAGGGTTAATGATTTTTGATAGAAATATAGATGGATAACTTTATGTGTGGTAAAAGAAGATGAAAATAGATATTGATTGTGATTCACATTAGCAACTAGAAATTGGGCTTATGAAGTCATAATAGCTTTAGCAAAACCAAAAAATCTACTTGGCATGGAAGTCAAGGCATATCAAAGTTCAAGTCAAGGAATACACATGAGAAACTATAAAACACACAGTCAGTTTGTCTATGAAGGAAGTCAGAGCATCAATGATGAATTCTGAGTAACATAAGCAAACACCACTACAATAGGATATTAAAAAGATTCTATCAGAACAAGAACATACTATAACTCTTCATAAATCTTGAGTTGGCTAAGTAGAAAACTCTGTATTAGGCTGAAAACTGTCACTTACAATAAACACAGTCTTTTTTCTAAAAAAATGTCCAACCCTTAGCATTTAAACTTCTTCACCTTTATAGATCATTTACAACAGAGGATAACCTTATCATCGTCTAGATACATCGAATTCCTACTTTTTGACACCTTGATTTTACCATGTAACATGGTATTCATTACAAAATGACATATGTAAACCTAATGAACAATCCTATTACAAATAGGACTCAAACTCCTTAATGCTACTCATAACAACTTTACCTAAGCTGGATTACATCACTTGCGAACTGTATTCCCATAAGGTCGAATCCAGATGATAAGCTCCAACACTTTATGACCTCAATGCCAATCTCCTGCAAACTAGGAAATTATCCCCTGTTTCTGGGGCTCGGCTGGGCTTTTCATCACCCCATGGTTTCCAGACTTCAACCCTTCTACAGCTGTCATCACCAAACTTCCCATTTGGGTCAGGCTCCCGAACCCTCCAGTGCATCTATGGCACTTCTCTATTTTCTTAGCCATAGGAGACACCTTAGGTCACTATCTCACCACAGATACCTCAAGAAGGGAGAAAGGACTCTACACCTACGGAAGATTGTGCGCGGAAATAAACATCAGCAAAGAATTGTCGGATCAGATCAACCTCAAAATTGGGAACTTCCATTGGACACAAACCTTGGACTATGAGAATACGGCCTTCAAACGTCACCATTTTCATCAAACGGGGCATCTCCAAAATACTTTCTCTTAGCTCCAAGACAAAAGGAAGAATCTGAATCACAAACCCAAATCCAAGCGCTGGAATCCCAGTGTTCCTCCCCCCCCCATGGATGACACAGACTCTTCCAGCTCAGATGAAGAGGAAATCGAAACAGATGGGGAGAATGTTGGAACTCTGATGGACGCACCCTCAGCCAATCCTGCGGATCCCTCTGCCACTTCGATCTCTCAAAAACGCTCGCATGTATCTTCTTCCTCCGACTCTAATAAGGATATTCCGCCCTCAACGCAGAATAGTCTACAACTGGTCACGGCCCAACCAAGTTCCAATGGCTGGGTCAAAGTAAGCAAGAAAAAAGGGAAAAAATGACGTTTGACAGTATCCATCCACACTGGGTAGATACTTTTGTCCAGCTCTCGTTTTTCTGCTCTCCTTGTTATCTTTTTTGTTCATTCCTTGGTTGTTACTCAGGAGCGGGGTTGTTAGCCTTTCACCTCTGGCTCCCCTGCTCTCAGCATCGCTTGCATGCAAGCTCTGTTTGTACTATATGTCCTCTCTTAATAGAATTAGTCTTGTTCAAAAAAATAAAATAAAATGATCATGGCTGTATCATTTGATGAAAAGTTTAACTATATGTTAATTCATTCGTGGAATATCACATGGTTGTAAATATTTTTTATCTAGTGTATTTTTCACAAGGTACACCGAGTTACGTTACATAATTCCACTGTAAACACTAGAAAGAAAGGGTAGCGAAAAAAATTCCGAGAATCATAACGAAAAATTAGTAAGTTTCTATCCTACCTTGTTTCTCATCCAATAGTACTAGGTATTATCCAATTAAAGTTAAAAACACTAATTATGAGACACAATACTTCCTTACCTTTAGTAAGCTAAGACCACCAAGGCTAGAAGCTAACTACTACAACTTCTAGGTGTAGCTTTAGCTAGATTTGATGCTCCCCCGTGCTAAACTAAATTTCAAAGCATCTTGCGTCTCAAAATATTTGGCATTCAATCTCCATCACTATATGATGCATCCCTACCGCACATTAATACTCCACCGTGTTATATGTTAACAAAAAAACTTGCAAAGACTGTAAGCTAACGACACCTACTCCATGGTTTGTGCTTAACTACATATAATGCTCTCATGCATTGCACAAAATTTACACACTTCTCACCAATCAAGACCACTCATATAGGTGATTTAGCAATACATAAATTTGTTCAATTAGCCACTTATACCCTTCACCCACCTCAACAAAATTTTACAAATGTTGGGGAGTGAATTTCCATGATGATATCAAGAATGTCCATGCACTACAAATGCTCTAAAGCTTGGACCAACTCACCAAACATCTCCCAATGTGCATTTTTATTGGCACTAGTAATGCTCGAAAGCTTGGACCAACTCACCAACCATCTCCCAATGTGCATTTTTATTTCCAACCCACTTAGCATTTAATCTAGTTGGGGAAAATTTCCCATGTCCCCTACCCCATTAGCCAAGAGGGACGATGGCAAACCACCCTTGTAATCCCCCTCCCCTCTTTCAACCCAATCATCCCCCTCCCTATTTCAGGTTATTACTGTTATTGATTATAAAAGGATTTAATATATGTGCTAAACATATATACATTTTAAAGAGCATGTAACAATATTCCTAACAATGTAGCTTCACACCCACTTTACCATGTAAATTCTCAAGGTGTAAATAGCTCTTGTTATGATACCATGAGCCAATACCATGGTTTCTCAATACCTCATGCTCAATATGACATTTTTTTTTTTAATTAACTAACTTGATATAAATTAATTAATTAAAAGTGCATAACTAACTCTAGAAAAATCATAATAGTTAATTTATAAATATTATTATAAATATTTCTGCATATTCTAATGGACAATAAATCTCCACCATCAGATTAATAATTATTCATAATTAATATGTTTTAAAATAAACATACATCTCAACATAATAATATCATTTATGTAAAAATAACTATAATAATATACATATAAAGTTATCTAATTTAATTATCTTATATAAAATAAGAAAAATGATCAAATTAAATATAATTTTTTATTTTTATAAAATCTTTTATTACATCAACATTATTTATTATTATAATATTTAATAGATATTTAAGATACCCATAAAATTTAAAATATTTTTTTCAAATTTGAAATAAAATTTCAGTTATTAAATTGCATAATTTTATTAGTAAATTTTATAAAAATTAAAAGTTTAGTTATAAAAATCATAAAAAGGTTAGGCAGTTCTCTGAGTTATCCATCACAAACACTCTAAAACAAACTCGCACAGTAAAATACCACCATAAAAAAAAAAAAAATTATTATCTAGTGTAAGCAAAGGTTTATCGGTTCTGTTTTGGAATTAACTGTTATAAACATATATATAAACAAACGTCGCAACCCAAACTATATAATGGTATTGGCGATTAATATCGCATCCACCGAGGTTCACACAATTCAAAACATTAACTTTGATTGCGGAAGTCATAAATTACAATTGTATAATTCACATGGTATAAGGGTTCAAGTTGTAAGGCCCGCATAATGCATAAATGATTTCGGATAAGGTTTTGGTGCGAAGTTTGATGTTTATCCGGTTGTGAATCCTCAATCTGGAATGTATATATATTCCCTCCTTAAATCTCCACCATACCTGGCGGTAAACTTGACACCTGTAACCCCGCTCTGCTATCACGGCAGGCTCACCTCGACCATTACGCAGAGTTGTACAAGGCATTCACTTCACCGAGGACAGGTGTATTCAATGTGCAGGGTTTCTCGGTGTGGGCAGAGGCTCGCGGAACAAAACACCCGTTCACCGGAAAGTCAATTCATTCCGCCCTTGCTCTCCTGCTCGGAGGGCCGAGATTTTCTCTGCAGGTGATTCCCTTGGCGATATGTTATGGCTTGGCGTTTACATGGCGTGAATTCATTAGCATTGGTTTACTGATAATCTTCAAGCCCTAAGGATGTCTTTCGACTGTTCTCAGAAGCCAACAGACGGTGGGAATTCCATCTGCCACGATGCGACCTTCTCAGACTTCGATTTTTCAAAAGCCCCAAAGATTCATCACCGGAATCCTACAGGTAAAAACCTACTGTTTTCTGTTCTCAGTTCGATTTTTCCCTTAATGCCATATCCTGACTCGGCTCTTATCTGGAAAAACCCTTGATAACTTACCTATTTTGTTTTCGGTTTACTTGGTTGTTTTTCTCCCAGGGTTTGTTCGGCCAGGCATTAATGTTCCGCCTACAGGTATCTTTCAGTATCCTGCATGCGGCTGGCTCTATTTTTTCGTATTTCATTCTATTCTAACATGTTAACCGAACTCCTATTTTTTCATTTCTTTTGCAGGTTTGTTACAAAACCCCAAGCTTCCGCTTTTTCGGTCTCCTCTGCAACTCGAGCACCATTTAAAAGTTCTTTCTTTTCCACTACCCGTGCAGGTGGTTCAGGTCAGTAACTAGTTTGGCCTCCAAACCGCCGAGAGCTGGCTTCGGCTCCTAGCTTGTTTTCCGGAATTAAGCCTGTGTAATTTTTATTTGTCTTATTATCGCTCAGATGTAATAAAGAGCTGGACATTTGAGGTTTTTGTTAATACGTTAGCACTTTCCTTTGTATAGACCATACTCGCCCTCGGCGCTGCTCTGGTTCCGTTGTTTTTTTTTTAAACTTTACTCTACTTCTAATTATGTAGTTTCAGTCGGATACCCTTAAAAAATGCTTACAAGGGTTATTAACTGCTGTAGCTGATTTTCAGTTGTTTTGATGACTATGGAAGCATTTTGGCAATATATATATTTTTTTTCTTTCCGGAATTCTCTAAACAGATCATCGTTCAATATATGTTTTCCGTGTTTGTTAAAAGAAAAGTTTTTCGTGGAATTTCGGTATGGTTATTACAGTGTTCGAATTCATGGCACAAAGCAGAATCTCAATCTATGAACATAATACATATTGCATGTCTCTAGATACGTATGTAGTTTCTCTGCTTTTTACGCCGTCGGTTAACAAGTGCCGCTGCTTATTTGCAGTTTGTATCTGTAATCTTCTTTTCGTAAATTATGGGTTTCCTGATTCAGGTTATCGAAGGGTTTTGTTGGTATGCATACTGCTGGTTTGATTACAGTTTTGAAATAATGTTTATCTATGATTCCCTTAGGTTATAAGGCGCCAGTCTGCCTCTCAAAGACTCCGTATAGATAATAGCCACGAGCAGGATCAGGGATGGTTATACTACCAACCCCCGTCCACAAGCTCACTTTGGCCTTTTTATATTCTGCTCTTCATTACTATGAAACTCTCTAATTTCCTATTTTTGAATTCAACTGTTTACTGTTCCCTCAATCAGAATACGAACTTCATTGTTATTTCCACAGTTTCTTTATGTAGTACTACTATACCCAAAAAGAATCTTTTTACTATGACATAAAATACATTTCTTCGCTTTTAAACATGCCAGACAGGTGGTAAGTTAAACCTTCTCGGTAACAGAAAACAACTAAGAAGCTATCATAATAACTTTCAGAACAATTTCAACAAACATTATCGTCTTCTCCTACGAGAAGCTTCTTCCACTATTTAATGGTCTTTTTCATTACAGATAACAACATCTACCTGTTAATCTTGTTTCCACACACATTTCCTAATTTACACATTGTTCGTATTACAGAACATTCTTGATTTGGAGTCTATTACAAACAGTTCTGTTCCCTTCACATTTTAACAATAAAAGAAATATAACAGTTAGCTAAACTACAGTTTTCCTTTATGATTTTCAAGTTTGATGTACTTATCTGTACTGAGGAAAAAATCCTTAATGACTGAGGTCCTCCCAACCTTCAAGGGAGGCAATGACGTCCTCACCTTGCCCCTGAGCTCCGGAACTTGAACAGTGCCCCAGGAAAATCAGTGGATTAATCCAGTCAACAGACGGAATTCTTGCTCATAAGGGTTGCAGAAGTAATTTCAACTGGTCTACCACCCAGCTCTAGAAGATACTTCACCCTTTTGCTAGCAATTTCACAGAACCCCTACCCCTCTTCTGGAGTTCCTTTTATTCCAGAGGGTATGTAACTGTCTCCCAACTGATTCCCAACCACTTCCAATTCAAGAAACTTCACCAACAGTCTAGCAAGGGTTTCCTCTTTCTTTCTTTTCTTTTTAATTACTCAGTAAATAATAAAATGAGATATTTAAAATTATGAGCAATTGCCACTAAGTTTTCTTTGTCCCAAAATAACAAAAGAAAAATAAAAAAGACTAATTAAACTACCGCCTTTTAACTAATTGTACTCAATTGTCTCTTAATGAGAGTGTCACATTGAAGTTATTTTTCTTAATTTACGTTTTCAAAAATATTTTCGCTTTCCTAAATTTAGTCTGATGGAGTCTACCCCGTGGAGGCAGATATGACCCAAGTGGATCCGAAAAAGACTGCGGATGGGCCAGTGAGTAACGTGTTTTTATGAGTAGGATGAGTTATTTATTTTCGGCAATAAAATAACTGCCAGATAAATGCACAATGTAGACATGCAAACAGCAGCATATCAACTACTTGCGGTTTAAGATTTAAGTGGTCAACTACTTGAAGTACGGATCGATGTGACGTGGATTTTCTGTCCATACCGCGTGTATACATAAAATCTTGAAGGGATAGACTCCGAAGTAAACTCGCTCTCGCCCAAATTGAGAGCAGAGCAGAAGGAGGAGGGAATGTTGCGTATATCAATGCAGAGGGATTCAGAGGCTGGAAAATATCAATGCATTAATGTTGCGTATATTCTGAGTCATTAACGCATTGATATTTTCCAGCTTTTGAGTTCATATGGATTTTAATTTCCAGAAGGATGGAACGTTGGGCATATTTCAAGGAATTCAGAGGCTGGAAAATATCAATGTATTAATGTTGCACATATTCTGAAGCATTAACACATTGATATCTTCCAGCTTCTGAGTCCACATGGAGTTCGTCTTCAAATTCTCCTCCGACTCGTCGTGCAGGTAAGAAAGTGTCCAGATAGTATGGAGAGCAATTGAATATCTCGTTTTCGCCAATAAATAAATGCCAGAAAAGCAAAGAAATTTATTGATTGCAGCACATAGCAAGTGGACATGCATATCATGGATTTAAATTTTCGTCCAGTAGAACGTTCTGACGGTTAACGTCCACATGAATAACAGTAATTGAATATCTAATTTTGCATTCAAATTCCAATTCTCGTCCAGCAGAACGTTCTAACGGTTAACTTCTAGATGAATAACGGTAATTGAGTATCTAGTTTTGCAATCCAACAACCACTTTCTTAATCAGAACAGCCAATAATTGGAATGCATGCTTACATTCTCCAATTCTTTTATATATATTTTATTTTATTTGGGGATGAAAAATAATATATAATTTATATTATTATTTTTTAAACAAGTGCAATTATAAGATTATTAATCTACTCATTCATAAAATTAGAATAATTACATTAAAAAAATATGATTGATAATCATAAATATAAATTAAGGCAGTTTTTAAATATTTATATTTAATAATAATAATAAAAATTAAAATTACAAAGTTAATAATAATTAATAGCTAGGGTAGATCGATCTAAAGCACTCTCTAACATGAGCTTACACGGATTAATTTTTTTTTCTTGCAAACTTATTTAGAGTGCAAAAAAACGATGTGTATTTTATCTCTGCAAAATTACAATATTTAAGATAAATTTGAAAATATTGTATTTATCATGTAAAGAGTAAAAGAACTATCAACAATTTGAGTTAATTGTTTTCTTAATAGATTTTTAATTATATATTTATATGATTATTTAATTCTTAAATAATTATAATTAACAATATTGTTTTTCTTTAATTTTTATGTCAACTATTTATATATTAATAACTATAACTAAAATTATAAATTTAATAATAGTAATAATTTTATGATATAATAAAGCAATTTATTATTTTAATATTTATCATATAAATTATAAAAATTTGGTCAATGTTTCAAACGATCTAATGTAGTTGATTTAGATGATTTTTATTTATAAATTTTTATTATAAATAAAATATATATTATTAGAAAAACTTATTAAAAAACAATATACTATAACAATTAATATATTAATTTGGGAGAGAAAAATAATACATAATATAAAAAAGTGAAAAAGTGTTAATATATAATCCTAATATATATTGCCCAAAGACACCGTCTATAAAATATGAAAGTGGAAAAGTACTAAAATATATAAGTAGTGAAATTGAAATAAACCATCGTACCAATAAATGTAAAATTAAAATAGGGGAAAATTTGTATCCTCAGAAGTTCACTATTAAATCCTTTTTTCTTCAAAACATATTTCATAAATTTAAAATTAATATAAATATTTTTTAAATATATTTTATAAATTTAAAATTAATATAAATTAGTGTAATGGTATATAAATTAATGGTTAAATTTTTTTTTTTTTAAATATATTATTAAAATAAAAAATTAAAAAAAAAGGTATTCAATTGCAAGTTTATTTTTAATGATTATTTATTTATTATTGTTATTATTATTCTTAATTATAGAAATAATTAATATATGTGTTTAACATATGTAGATGTAATAATGTCTTTAACTATGACATGTATTTTCACTAGACCAAATATTGTAGAATAATTCATAAAAGTTAAATCCTACGAATTAATTGATAATTAAATCAAAATTTTAGAAATCTCATTTCAAAATAAATATACCTATTAAATTATTTGGGGATGAAAAATAATATATAATTTATATTATTATTTTTTAAACAAGTGCAATTATAAGATTATTAATCTAATCATTTATAAAATTAGAATAATTATATTAAAAAAATATGATTGATAATCATAAATATAAATTAAGGCATTTTTTAAATATTTATATTTAATAATAATAATAAAAATTAAAATTACAAAGTTAATAATAATTAATAGCTAGGGTAAATCGATCTAAAGCACTCTCTAACATGAGCTTACACGGATTAATTTTTTTTCTTGCAAACTTATTTTAGAGTGCAAAAAAACGATGTGTATTTTATCTCTGCAAAATTACAATATTTAAGATAAATTTGAAAATATTGTATTTATCATGTAAAGAGTAAAAGAACTATCAACAATTTGAGTTAATTGTTTTCTTAATAGATTTTTAATTATATATTTATATGATTATTTAATTCTTAAATAATTATAATTAACAATATTGTTTTTCTTTAATTTTTATGTCAACTATTTATATATTAATAACTATAACTAAAATTATAAATTTAATAATAGTAATAATTTTATGATATAATAAAGCAATTTATTATTTTAATATTTATCATATAAATTATAAAAATTTGGTCAATGTTTCAAACGATCTAATGTAGTTGATTTAGATGATTTTTATTTATAAATTTTTATTATAAATAAAATATATATTATTAGAAAAACTTATTAAAAAACAATATACTATAACAATTAATATATTAATTTGGGAGAGAAAAATAATACATAATATAAAAAAGTGAAAAAGTGTTAATATATAATCCTAATATATATTGCCCAAAGACACCGTCTATAAAATATGAAAGTGGAAAAGTACTAAAATATATAAGTAGTGAAATTGAAATAAACCATCGTACCAATAAATGTAAAATTAAAATAGGGGAAAATTTGTATCCTCAGAAGTTCACTATTAAATCCTTTTTTCTTCAAAACATATTTCATAAATTTAAAATTAATATAAATATTTTTTAAATATATTTTATAAATTTAAAATTAATATAAATTAGTGTAATGGTATATAAATTAATGGTTAAATTTTTTTATTTTAAAATATATTATTAAAATAAAAAATAAAAAAAAAGGTATTCAATTGCAAGTTTATTTTTAATGATTATTTATTTATTATTGTTATTATTATTCTTAATTATAGAAATAATTAATATATGTGTTTAACATATGTAGATGTAATAATGTCTTTAACTATGACATGTATTTTCACTAGACCAAATATTGTAGAATATTTCATAAAAGTTAAATCCTACAATCGAAAAAATAATTATTGATAATTAAATCAAAATTTTAGAAATCTCATTTCAAAATAAATATACCTATTAAATTATTCAATCCTTTTCTCTCTACATAAATTTAAAATTGAACTAAATAAAAATAGCCAAAACATTTGCTAGAATACCAACATTATTGACTTCTTAATTCATAAAAATCATTCTGATAGAGGAATGCTTATTTCCATTCTTTTTTATCATATAAATAAGATATTAATGACTCAATTAATCATGTTGGTTTTAGTGGACCGTAATCACCATTATCGTCATGTATATTTGCAAGATTGATAAGTTAAAAATACAAATAGCATTCACTCGTTGAAATTTGTAGTTGAAAAAAATACTATGAAATATTCACCAGATAAAATTTTCATTAATCCTCAAATGTTTTTAAGGAACACGATTAACAAGTTGAGAATCCTCTGATACTATACTAAAGTAGCACACTCTCTAATGTTAACAAAGGTAACACCAATAGTCACGCTCAGGTAACACCAACAGTCAAGTTTAAAAGAAGTTGAGGAATTACATTCCCAAGTTGACAAACCTCTTCAGTATAAACATCGTGGATACCCTCAAAAGCCATCACAAGCCATGTCTGTTACCATTTACTCAACAATGGAGAGAGTGATATCATTGTTGGGCCTACATAATGTAACAATCTCG
>JAXQQM020074680.1:0-119390 GCA_034641835.2 Pinus albicaulis | reverse complement strand
CTTTTGTTGTGCTTATTAAGAAGATTTGGATATTGACTTAATATTGAATAAAATCTTTCAATAAAAATAGTTCTAACCCACAGTCCATGTCCAAAGATAAGTCCATTTTAAAATAGGCACTTACTGATTTTAGACAAGTCCATGTAGCTAACAACCATGTAGGTATCACATATCTTTCTCATGTTGATGTTACAAGTAATACATAATTGACAAGTAATACTTCAATGCCAATTAATTCACAACAAACAACTGAAGATTTCATGTTATTAGCAGAAATTTTGGAATTCATACATAATTATAGTTTACTCTATACAGTTGTGCTGTAATACTTATCAAATTTCTTAACGATGTTGGAAATTGCAGGTTGTAGCCATGCCAAGAGTTTCTGTTGTAGATTGGATAAGGAATAGGAGGCGAGGGAGAAGGGGGGGCCAATTGTGGAGCACTTCATTAAATGAGGATGTCAATGCTACCATTGCTCCCAGTAATGTAGTTGAAAAGGACCTTGTGGTTGCAGATCATCCCAGCCCACCATCAGCCACAGAGCCACCTTCGACCACAATACAAGGTGCAATTTCAACAAAGAAAATCAGTGCAATCAGAGGTTGGACGAATCAAGACATGCTCGCTGCAATTGATGACATCGAGTTTAAGGGATATTCAATCCGTGCATCTGCAAAAGAACATGGTATTGTTGCCTCTAACATACATTATTGGATAAATGGGTTGACTAATACAAAGCGTAGAGCGCCTGTTACAGTTATGACTGAAGAGGAGGAGGATGAGGTGGTGGAGTGGTGTAAGGAGATGGCCCAATTGGGACATGGGTTAAAGCTTATACAACTTAAATCCACTGTAGCTCAAATCTGTCAAGGGAGGCCAAACCCCTTTAAAGATGGTTTTCCTGGTAAGTCATGGTGGAGTGTGTTTAAAAAGAGGCATCCAGACCTTTTGTTACGTACAGCGGAGGGCCTTGACAGAGACCGGGCTTTAAATCTATGCCCTGCAATTGTTTCCAAGTTCTATAACATTCTTTCTACTAGATATGAGCAACACTCATATGCCCCAGACCATATATGGAATTGTGATGAAACATGCTTACAGGTAGGAAGAAATTGTGGTATGCGGGTAATTGCCAAGAGAGGGAGTAGAAATGTGCCTAAGATATTTCCTAAGAGCAGGGAGTGGGTCACAATTCTTGCCTCTGTCAATGCAATTGGTTCATCAATACCAGGATTTTATCTATTTAAAGGTAAAACTCAGCTAAAAAATTATATACAGAATTGGGAACCAGGGGCATGCATGGCTGCACATCCACATGCATGGATGACAAAGGAACTGTTCCTAAATTGGCTTTGCCACTTTGCTGCTTCTGTACTGGGTGGTGTCTCGCCTGAAAACAGGCACTTGATGATTTTAGATGGCCATGGAAGCCACATAGCTGTGCAGACAATCGAGGAGGCCAATAAGTTGGGCATTGACTTGTTAACATTGCCGGCTCATACTACTCACAGATTGCAACCCCTTGATGTGAGCGTGTTTGGGCCTTTCAAGAACTATTTCAGGGTCAAGCAAGCTTCATGGATGGCAAAGAATCCAGAGGTGGAAGTAAAGAGGTTTGAGCTAGCCGAGCTTGCAAGTAAATCATTTAAAAGGGCTCTCACACCTTCTAATCTCAAGGCTGGATTTAGGAGGACTAGTATATGGCCACTCAATTTTGATGATCTTATGCATGATACCACATGTAGCCAAGCATTTGAAGTGGAAGGTCAAGAAGCAGAGAACTTAGAAGAGCATGTTGGTGCCCAAGAAGATGTAGCTGCTGCTGAAGGTATAATCTCCCTTTCTGAAGGGTTTTTCTGTGGTGGTGATGATGTTGAGCATGTCAGTGAGACACAGTTCAGTGATGAACCAACTAACAATATCAATGACGCTGTGACACCCACTGATGCAGCTGACAATGAGCAATTGACCATGCCAACCCAAGTAAGTGCACCATCATGGATGGCAGAGGCCGTGATGAATATCACTGGAAATAATGTATCTACCACCAATGAGGATGAAATCATGGACATGCCTTCACAACCATCAGGTTGAACCCCGAACTTGTTCATTATTTTGTGGGCAATGGATCACTAGAAGAGGAGCCTATTAAGCATGAAGTACCTGAAGAAGACAACAATGGGGGCCAATCAGTTGTCCTAGAAGATGAAATCCAACAGCCAGGTCCGGAAAAGCAGAGATTACTTGGTGCATTCCTAAATCTACCAGTAGAGAGAGTGAAGGCCTCATCAAGGAACTCAACCTCAGATTATCTTCATTTAGGGAGGAGTTCACAATTGCTCACATCTGGAGATTATATGAATTTAATTTTTGAGTTTGAATGTAAAAAGAATGAAATTTAGGAAGCTAAAAAGAGAAAGAAGGAGTTATCCAATGAAAAGAGGGTTGCAAGGATTGCAACAACAGAAGCTCGAGCAAAGGAAAGTTTGGAAAGACAAAAAGCAAGAGAAGATAAGGAACATCAAAAGCAATTAGCAAGGCAACAGAGAGAGGCAAGAAAGGTTCAACAAGAGTTGGAAAAAGGACAAGGGATGACAAGCAGAGAATACCATGGTTCAAGCTAGTTTGAGGCAAATAGGTTGATGTCTAACATGCTGGACCACATCGCAGAGCAGACACCATCATTCCAAGACCTGATTAACATCCAAGTCCCTAGCTATCAGGCAGGGGTTAGGCCCACCTCTTATACCCCTACCAGTGCAGGTTTAAATCCTAATTGTGTTTATATGACACCTGCAGTCACTGCTGGGGTTAGTAACACAAGTGGACACTTGGGCTACTCAGTGCCACCATGGCTACATGGAGCAAATTGGATTCAACCATATGCCGAAATTCAGGCACATCCTAATCATCCAATGTTGGGCAGTCCACCATACTTGGGCAATGCAGGAAATGGAAGCCATCAAGCATAGAGATGCCATGACCTAATTTTTGTAACTACAAGACACTGTGATTTTGGTAAGGATCAAATAGGTTTGCTAATGATAGCATCGATGGATGTTTGGGAAGCTACAAACATTTTCAAATTAGTATGTATAAAACAATGTCTAAATCCTACAAGTTTGTTAATCTGTTGAAGTTATAGCCTTAGCCTATATCAGATTTTTGAATTCATAATTGAACAAAGAAATTGAATTCATAATTGAATTGAACATCATTAACAAAACAATCTGATTGCATATAAACAAACTATCCCTTGATTGCATCTAATCCTGTTAAATAACAAGTATCATCAAAATTCATTGCAAACTTCATCAATCAAAATCACTCAATAAAAATGAGGTGAAAATCACTAAAAAAAAAGGAGGTTAACATACTCAGCTCTATGGTGGTTATACAAAGAAATTGAATTCATAATTGAATTAAACATTATTAACAAAACAACCTGATTGCATCTAAACAAACTATCCCTTGAACATTACATGCTATTTGATGAACAAAAATAGATACCAATAATCATGTTAAATAACAAGTATTTCAAAACGGGGAGCAATTGATTCCTGATCGAGACATTATAGCCTTAGCCTATATTAGTTAGATCAACATAGGGAGAAATTGAAGTTATAGCCTTAGCCTATATCAGATTTTTGAATTCATAATTGAACAAAAAAATTGAATTCATAATTGAATTGAACATCATTGACAAAACAACCTGATTGAATCTAAACAAACTATCCCTTGAACATTACATGCTCTTTGATGAACAGAAACAGATACCAATAATCATGTTAAATAGCAAGTATATCAACACAGGGAGCAATTGATTCCTGATCGAGACATTATAGCCTTAGCCTATATCAGTTAGATCAACACAGGGAGCAATTGAAGTTATAGCCTTAGCCTATATCAGATTTTTGAATTCATAATTGAACAAAGAAATTGAATTCATAATTGAATTGAACATCATTAACAAAACAACCTGATTGCATCTAAACAAACTATCCCTTGAACATTACATGCTCTTTTGAAGAACAAAAACAGATACCAATAATCCTGTTAAATAACAAGTATCATCAAAATTCATTGCAAACTTCATCAATCAAAATCACTCAATAAAAAGGAGGTGAAAATTACTTGCTAACTTCATCAATAAAAATCACTGAATAAAGGAGGATACTCTCAACAAAGATACCTTGAAAAATCAACAGAGGGTGTGAACAAAGAAATTGAATTCATAATTGTTTTCAACATTATTAACAATATAAAACATTATAAAACATTATTAACATACTCGGCTCTGTGGTGCTTATACAAAGAAATTGAATTCACAATTGAATTGAACATCATTAACAAAACAACCTGATTACGTCTAAACAAACTATCCCTTGAACATTACATGCTCTTTGATGAACAAAAACAGATACCAATAATCATGTTAAATAACAAGTATATCAACACGGGGAGAAATTGATTCCTCATCGAGACATGCCACCAGCCCTACTGACTAACCATTTATTTGAAAAAAGAGAGGTAGAAAAGATGTTTGGCATACATAGTAAGGTCATATTTAACATTTATCAACAGAAATAGAAATTAGTGCAATACTGCATTCAATACTAGCCTTTGTTAAGTTGTGAGAGCCAAGCTTTATACCTCCTGATTTAGAAATTGAGAAGTCAACATGTTCCAATTTCATCCAAGGTGGAGTGTGACTCAGAGCTAATGAATGAAGAATTACCTATGCATTCGAATACATAAGGAAAGGAAACTAACTCCAATGTAAGTAAATTCAACAAATTCACTTTCCATTAACATCAATGCATGGGCATAACATCAAATCACACTACCATTGAATTCCCCTATCAATCTATATCAACCTCAAACTATATCCATGCAGTCTCACCAAAGCAATGACTGGCCCCCATGCCACGTAGGCTAATAAAGTATGATTTTATTTAATTTTGCTCTAAATTTGACAAGGATTTATTAAAATCCCAGTCAACTTTGAACAATGTAAATTTCTTTGGAATTTTTCGAAGTATGGAATAAATTTATAAAATCAATTTTAAATAGTTAAAAACACTACCTAACCCCAAAAAAGAATTGTAATTGTAACAAAACTGTATCATCAAAATTCATTATTCATTGCAAACTTCATGAATCAAAATCTCTCAATAAAAAGGAGGTGAAAATTACTTGCCACTTCATCAATAAAAATCAGTGAATAAAGGAGGATACTCTCAACAAAGAAATTGAATTCATAAGCAAAAAAAGAAATGGAAATTTTCAAGTGTTCAAATTCCCCAATGCTATCTT
Source organism: Pinus albicaulis (assembly GCA_034641835.2). NCBI lineage: Eukaryota > Viridiplantae > Streptophyta > Pinopsida > Pinales > Pinaceae > Pinus > Pinus albicaulis. Next base: position 114,071 of record JAXQQM020074680.1, on the reverse strand, counting down.
ATCACTTATAAAAAAAGAAACACTTATAAACAAAGAAAGGGACAAAAGTGGACCATTCATTCATACAGTGTTGTATCTTATTCTTATCAGGTCCACTTAAACCATTGAAAGAAAATTTCCTTGGTTTATAAACTAACCATTGATTGCAAGAAGTGGCATAACTTGCAGGTGATGTTTCCATGAAGAGAGCTTAGGATGTTGTCGAATATATAACTGTTGTGGAATCCATTGTATAGGTTGCCATCGTCATGCTACAGATTGAGAAAAATGGAGTAGATGCATTCATGTGAACTTGTGTTCTGTAGCATCCAGTTTCTTGACCTACAGAAGAACAGACAATGGAAGATATGTAATTGTTGTAGCTTTGAACACTGTGAATCCTAAATCTTGTGTAGTTCTATTATGCAGGAGGTTTGAAGAGTCTATATTCGTAGCCTATGTAAAGTAGCATCCGATTTGTTGAGCTATTAAAAAAGCCTAAATTTCACTGCAAATCTAAGCTCTAATACCAGTAGTTGGGGAACAAATAGGATCTAGTATTTGAAGGAAGGGAAACCTATAAATCTACACAGAGATTTTAATTACGGAAATCCTCTAATCATATGGTCCAACCATAATATAAACCTCTCAATGCATAAACAACAACCAGCATTTGATTTTCATTTGAACTCAAAGCAGGATGGTCAAAGCATTCGATTTTCCAATTACAACCCTAAACCCTAAACACAGTAAAACCACAGTAAACCTCTCAACACATAAACAACAACCAGCATTCAATTTTCATTTGAACTCAAAGCAGGATGGTCAAAGCATTCGATTTTCCAATTACAACCCTAAACCCTAAACACAGTAAAACCACAGTAAACCTCTCAACGCATAAACAGCAACCAGCATTCGATTTTCATTTGAACTCAAAGAAGGATGGTCAAAGCACTCAATTTTACAATTACATCCCTAAACTCTAAACACAGTGAAACCACAGTAAACCTCTCAACACATAAACAACAACCAGCATTCGATTTTCGTTTGAACTCAAAGCAGGATGGTCAAAGCATTCCATTTTCCAATTACAACCCTAAACCCTAAACATAGTGTTAGGAATCTGTAATCAACAAGATTGGCAAAGTCCGATCACAGAAACAACATCGTTTCAACCAACTTTGGGATTCTAGGATCTAGCCCTCCTGAATCCAGAGAGGGATCTCTCTAATATGTACAAAGATGGATTTGTCTTCGAAATATGGGGTAATAATATTAGGCTAGTTATGAAGGCCAAAGGTTTGTTTTGTTTTTGGATGGTTGAGCATGATTATTATTTTGAGGAGAAAGTTCTAAGTGAAAAAAATTTCAAAGGTGAGAAGTTGCAAGTGAATAGAATATCTAGGCTAAAAAGATAGATATAACGCTGGTTTTTAGTCCATTGGCTACGGGGTCATAACAGGGCTTTAATTGAACAACAAAATCAAGAGTGATCCAAGGGGCAAGTCATCTACACCACAATATTATTGAGATTTAAATGATGGAATGGGAATAATAAAGTGTTGGAGGGGTGGAAATTGATAATAATTTCACAAGGGATTTATAGTCAGTCCAAACAAGGAAAGCCTCTTAAGTAACTGTTTAAAACCAACCAAGTATAGGGCTAACCATTGACTTCTTGGGCATGTTTGTATTAAAGCAGCTTAATTGACAAACAATCCAGTAATCCACATAATTACCTTCAGAAAGTATGAAAACATATAAGAGAAGACAGAGTATAAACTTAAGATCATATAAAGTACTTTAAAACGTAGTCTGCTTTCAGTTAATACCAAGGGAAACTTTCAGAATCTGCCTTTGGAGAATAGAAGCTAGAAACAGGGCAAACCATCACTTTCTAGTCTAACTTTAATAAGCAAATAAGGAAAATAACTTTCAAGAACAATGTTTAAAGCAAACAGTAGCACGAGGGAACTCCAGCATTCCTAACTGCTTAAACTGTATTGAATCATTCTTAAATAAACAATTTAGAGGAAAACATTGAGATAAAGCTTTTCAGTCAGAGAAGGTTACTGATGTACAACAGATCCTAACTCCATAAATGCTGTTCTTTATCAGAGAATAGTGAACAAATATGACATACATAGAAGGAAAACAATAACAAAGAAAGAAGCAATTCACCAGTGATATAGACCAGGATCCCAAGAAACAACTTGTTTATTGATGTCAAACCAGTTACAGTCCTCAAGTCCAATGTTTCAGTTCAACAATCATCTTCACTATTCAGCCTAACTAATCTATCACAAGCAGAGCTACAAGAGCCAGTAAACACTATTTACAATCAGAAGTTTAAGCTCAAATGTATTTCAAAGTTCTGCAACCAATAGTTTCTCATCTTCTACAGAAGTATTTATAGAAGGATGAGGATGTGAGATCTGGTAGAAGATCTCTTAAGGAAATTAATACAGATTCAAGACTTCTTGGCCTTTTGAGGGGCTCGATGAAGAAGTTTACATGTGGTTTTCTGTATTAACTATTTTATAGTTAATATCAAAGCTTGGTGGGAGCTTTATTTGACTTTGAGGCTCTGCGTGATGTTTGGAGTAACTCTGCAGATATTTCTGCATTTATTTCTTTGCAGAAGTAACTTTTTGGCTGCGCTGAGGCAAAATATCTGATTCTGCAATAAGTTCAGCCTCTGTTTGAATGCTTTGAGGCAACAGGTGGTGCTTATGGTAGCTGAGGAATCAATTCGCCTCAAATGTGGCGGTGGAGGTCTTTCTGTTAGTTAAACAGTTATGATTTATTTTAATTGTGTCTTAACTCTGGGAATTAGGCTTTTGATAATCATCTTTAGCCGTAATTTCCAAAATCTATCTTCAGTCTTCATTCTGCGGTGCTATGTCTTCAAAACTGATACTCTTTAACAATGCTCTGATTAAAATAATGTCTTGTCGATGTGCAGGCCACACAGGTCACTTTTATGGCATCAATGCTGATAGAGCATCGATGAAACAATGGAATAAAGCCTGGCGGATGGTTCCCTTTGATAGATGAAAAGCGCAGGAAACGTCTTTCCCGGCCCTCGGCATTCTTATGGAAAAAACCATTTAAACCTGCAAAATAAACAAAACATTAGGAAATCCTGCGTTTTTAGGTTTTAACTACTTCAGAAGGAGGGAAAGGAGCATGGCCATTGGATGAAAGCATCCAACGGTGGAGATATGTGCAGAAAGGTAAAAAGGAGAGCGGGAGAAGAATAAAGGAGAGTGATTTTGGACCATCCGATCCAGACACGTAGACGGCCCAGATCCAATCGTCAAATCGCATTCGAGGGATCGCAATCAGGGGTAGGGAGCAAATGGAGCGATTGAATCATGTGATGCGATGAAGCGTAGGTCGTCGATCTATAGTTTAGATCGATGATGGAGAATAAATCAGGGGATAGCCAATTGGCGAAAAAAACGAACACATGCGATGGAGATTTGCGACGTGATTTAGCACAGACCGTTGATCTGAGGATCAGATCAACGGTGGAAAATGAATCGGGAAATGGCTGATCGGCGGGAGTAACAAATGGACGCGATGCAATAGAAAGCCCTGATGCGATGGAGTGCTGGCTGCTTGATCGGCTTTCGATCAACGGCTGAGATTTGTTAAAAATAGATCGGTGGAGAAAAACTTTATAATATGAAAACTCAAACATTTTGGAATAAAACAAAGGTTTTATGCTTTGGGGAGCAAAAACTATATATAAGGCGAATAGGCGCCCGACTGTGGGGCCTTTGGTCTGTATGAACTATAATTTGCCCGGGGCATATATGAAACAAGGGCCAATCGAAATCAGAGTTCGGAGACTGGTTTTTCAATCTACCCATTGTGTTTTCTCCGATGCGATTGTGCGATTGGCTCTTTTCAATCAACCCATTTATATTAACACGTGACTTTGGTTTTTAGACCAAAACTTTAGAAAAGTGGGTTTTTGGATTTTACAAAGGAAAAAGCAGATTGGGAATGGATTTTCAATGGTTTTAAGCGTGGAGGCGGGCCCACAAGATATATATAAAAATAATATGATCGGAGGATAGGGACAAATCGCAATCAGAATTTCGGAAGACGTCAAACAAACTAGTGCGCTGATTTTTTGCGATGCGATCAGGAAGGCTTATATAAAAGAGTTGATCGCATCGGGGTTTAAAAGGAACACAAGACTTGCGCACCATCTAAAGTTTCCGATGTGATTAGCACTATATGGGTTCGGCGCTTGGCTTTTATGACAAGGGCACATGTGGGGAAGTGGCTAGGACTTAGCCCAAGGGGGCTTAGGTCCATAGTAAATAAAAATTTTATTTTTTATGAAATTTTCAGAGTTTTCAATGGATTTTGAAGGTTTCGGAAAAGCTAAAGAATGAGTCTTTAACCTTATAAAAGTGTTTTTCATGAGGGGAAGAAGAAGAATCATGAAAACAAAGGGGTTTTTATGGAGAAAAGAGGGGGCAAATGAAGGTAAGTTTGGAAGAGGGGGAGGGAAAAAATGATGGTTTTACAGCAGTTTCTTCTCATGAAATCAGCAGAATTTCTGAGTATAAAAATGGGAACAGCAATGAAGATTTTGGACAAAGGCATGAGGCCTCCAAGAGTCTTCAAGAGACAACAATTTTTAGTAATGAAAGTTTTTCTTTGAGGGCTCAAAAAGTCTTAGCCACCTTTTGCTAAACAAATATTATAGGTGGCTAACAGTGGCTCCACTTGGGGATGATGCCTTCTTGAAGGCATCAAGAACTTTCAGACTTGCATTATCTGGGAGGCTGACCTGTGCCACATCCATTATGTTCTCTGGGAGGCTGACCTGTGCCTGATCCATTGGGTTGCTCTTCCTTTGCTGGGATGATCTTGCTCCGAAAACATATTAGAAGTCATGAAAACAATGGATTTTCATCTACAAGCTTTCTACCTACCCAATCCTAGTGATCTAGCATTTTTTTTTCATAAAAGTGCACTTGGATTGGCAAACTCTTTCACAACATTTTATTCTTTTGAAAGCAGGAAATCTAATCTATTTCTACTCCTTATTTCTCCATGGACTCAAATTAAATAGTTGAGCCCATATGATTCTCTACCTAATCTATTATCTGTTGGGATTAAACTGTCCAACAGATTATATTCTCTAAATTCTACAACATAAATTTAAAAGCATACAAGTCAAGATTAAACAATCTAACTTGATGCTGGTCTATGGCATAAAAACAAGCTGCACATAGACATTTATTTTGCAGAAAATTAAAAACAAAATGGAAGGCTTAATATCTGAAAATTTCTCATCATGGCCTTCTCTTTTACAGCTCTGTTTTGGCTCTTTTTTGAGTAGTTTCTTCCTTTTTCTCTGGTTCATATTTTGAGTTGATTAAAACCATATTTTTACATCTCTTGACTCAGAAAAATAAAACAAATTTGAGTCATTTTCTTTTTGAAACCCTAGGTTCAGATTTTGATCTTGTTTGAACCTTTTTATTTCTATCCTAAACTATCTATTGATAAGCCAAGATTGAAAATTTTGGCAAATCGAATTCACTATCCTATCAGCAGAAAATTTAAAGCTAATTAGTCAAGTTTAGGTTGTTTTGACTAACTAGAAGTGTGTTTTTCAGGAGTGGCATTTAAGCTTGCACACTTTCAGATTTGTTTCTCTTTTGGTATGGGGTTGTACCTTTATTGTTTTGTTAATCTGCCCTCTTTTCTCTTTCTTTATTTTTTGCGTTTTTTATTTTCCTAACTTTGAATACAATGGTGGATGAAATATTTATAATGGAAAAAAGATAAAAAGGCTTAAAAGAACAGCATGGATCAAGAGAAGTAATGTTTAAGCATCCTGCCATTGACAGGACCCCCAAAGAATTATGCTCCATTTAACTCTTGCAAGAAAAATTCATCGTTACCAGCAGCTGAATAAATATAGAAAGGGCCAAGCCATAAGTTGTAAAATTTTCCATGCTTGCCCTTTTCTTCCCTTCTTGAATCCAATTTTAAAACTTTGTCCCCAATTTTGAAGTTGCTAGCCTTTGTTATTGTGTCAAAAAGATTTTTAATGCTGTCCTGCTTCTGCAATGCTTTGTTATAAACTTCCTCTCTGGTTTGCTGAAGATGAATGGTCCGGTTTATTCTTTTGATCATGTCATTCTCTTCAGTTTGTAACTCTTGAATCAACATCATTACTGGTACACCAAGGCTGTTTGGAAAAATTGCGTCAGTACCATACACAAGCTGGAAGGGTGACATACCAATAGATTTCTTCAAATTCAATCTATCAGCCCAAAGTGCATGAACCAGCTTTGCATGCCAAGACTTTTTGTTGTCCTCCAACAGTTTATTGATTATGTTCACTAAGCTTTTGTTTGAGGATTCTGCAAGTCCATTACCTTGAGGGTAATAGGCCGTGGAATGCCCTAATGTTATGTGATATCTATGACAGAACTCAACCATTTTCTTCGATCCAAATGCTGCTGCATTATCAGTGATAATATTGGTAGGACAACCAAATGTGGAGAGAATGTTAGTCTCCATGAATTTTATAATGACTGAATCATTGGCCTGTCTACAAGTTATGGCTTCTATCCACTTAGTGAAATAGTATGTGGCAGTGAGAATCCACCTATGCTGGGAAGAATATCGGGGATGGATTTCTCCTATGAAGTCAAGTCCCCACTGTTGAAAAGGGGCTTCAACAGTGATTGGATGTAGAGGTAGGGGTAACAATTTTCTTTTGCCTTCAAAAAGTTGACACTTATGATAGGCTATGATCATCTTATGCACATCATGGAAAAGAGTAGGCCAATAGAAACCAACCCTCAAAATTTTGTTGGTTGTTGTCTTCCAGTAAAAATGACCTCCACACTCCCCTTCATGAAACTGATATTTAACCTTCTCTGCATCAAACTCAGGCAAAAATTTAAGCAATACACCACTTACATTTTTCCTATAAAGACATCTATCTATAATGCAATAGTTTATAGATTTTAACTTTAGGAACATTGCCTTTGTTTTTGTCAAACCAGGAGGTGTATTCAATTTAAGAAAAACATAAATAATATCAGCATACCATGGAGAATTCATAAAATGATCTTCAACTATAGGAGTTGAGAATTCTTCTTCGTCATCCAAAGCATCAATCATATTAATATCAAGAACTTAAAAATTGGATTTAGCCATCAATCTAGCTAGACCTTGGCCTTTGATGAGTTCAGTGGTTTTTATTTCTAAGTCATATTCAAGAATAATAGCAATCCACTTACGTCTCTTACCATCTGGGTCCTGTGTTAGAATGTCTTTAACAACTGAATTGGGGACGAAGGAAATTATGTGTGAGTGAAGGATGTACACCCTGAAGTCTTTCAAAGCTTTAACCAAAGCAAAAGCTTGCTTCTCCATAATGTTATACTTCAAAGGGGCATCCATTAATGCCTTACTAAAGAATGCAATAGGCTGCTCTTGTCCTTGCAGATTTTTCTGCAAAAGGGCAGCAGCTATGGTATGTTCTGATGCAAAGGAGAAAATATAAAAGTCTTTTGAAAAATCAGGACTTATAAGAACCGGTGTTTTGGTTAATGCTTGTTTCACCAGCTCAAAGGACTTCTTTGCTTCCAAGGTCCATTTTACCCCTTGCTCCTTTTTTAACATGTTTGTGATATTTCTAAAGAGCTCAGCCAAGTTGGGGATGAACCTTCTCAAAAAGTTAATCTTTCTGATGAAAGACTGCAACTCTTTAATGTTTCGAGGATGAGAGATTTGCAATATGGCCTCAATCCTCTTGGGATCTATCTTTATACCCTCTTCCGAAATAATGTGCCCAAGAATTTTACCTTCTTGGAGACCAAATAGTGTCTTCTTAGGGTTTAAAGATATCCCAAACTTTCTGCATTTCTCGAAAACCTTTCTTAAATGTTCTAAGTGCTCTTCATCTGTTTTTGAAAATACAGTAACATCATCAAGGTAGATAATGAAGAAGAAGCCCAGATCCTCTGAGAATGCTATGTCCATGGTTCTCTGAAAAGTTTCTCCAGCATTCATTAGACCAAAAGGCATCTTCACATACATGAAAGTGCCCCATGGTGTAGTAAAGGCTGTCTTTAATTGATCAGCAGGGTGGACTAAAATTTGATTGTACCCTGAATAGCCATCAAGCAAAGAAATTCTTTTAGACCCTACCACCCTTTGTAAAATATGATCCATCTTGAGTAAAGGGTAGTTGTCTTTTAATGAAGCTTTGTTTAAGTCCCTAAAGTCTATACAAAGCCTGATTTCTCCAGTTTTCTTCCTAACAGACACCAGAATAGATACCCATTCAGAATTTCTAACAAGGACAATAATACCAGCATCATACATTTTCATGATCTGCTTCTGAACCAATGGTAACTAGACAGGGTTTATTCTGCGCAGTTTCTGTTTGAATGGTTTTTGGTTTTCTTTGAGGGGAATTTTGTGCTGTATTATTTCAGTGTCATAGGATTTAAGATCTTCATAACTCCATGCAAAAACATCATAGAACTCTTTAAACAGCGCAATGTATTTATGTTTAATGTGAGCCGATAAAGTCTTGGACAGTTTGATCATTTTCAGCTTAAGTTCGTTGCCAATATTACACTCTTCCACTTCAGTCTCTACAGGTTCGAGTTTTGGTTTATTCGCCACATCATTAAAATCAAAGAACTCTTCTAAAGGGGCCAGACCTTTAGGAAAACTTTCATCTTTACAGTGCAGAGTTTCTAACTCCTCTGTTTCAAACTCTGCATTCATTTCTATTTTTCTTTCAAGTTTGCTAGATAACAGGTTTATATTAGCAAGTTCAGGAAACGATTCTTCTTCATCAAGAAAATTTTCTTCATTGCAGTTTGTTTCATAGTCTGAGTCCGAACTGTTTGGTTTGAATTCATTTCTGAATTGCATGAAGTCTTCTATTTGTTTTTCATTGTCAAACACCTGCCAATACTTCTCATTATCAGGCATAGCTGGTCTAAATTTTATTTGAGTTGTGCAGTCTTTGGTGCAAATGGAGTTAAGCAGGTTCTAGCTGCAAAGGCTAAATTGTGGGCCACGATATTTCTTTTTCTTGGGATAAAAAATAGTTTGGACTCCTCGAATGTTTTCAAAAGGTCCATGACATCATTTCAGTAGGCCCCGAGTCTGGGATGATTTGCATTATACTCCCCATTGACTTGCCTAATAACTAACTCTGAATCCCTGTGAACTTTAATTCTTTTGGCTCCTATATTTTTCAACAAACGTAAGCCTAGGAGAAGGGATTCATATTCTTCTATGTTATTGGAACACTAAAAAGTTAATCTATAGGAAATACATTCTGTGTGGTTATTTTCAGTGTTATAAATCCAGACTCTTGCACCAGCATTAGTCTTAGTGCAGGATCCATCGAAATACATACTCCATAGAGGACCATTCTTAGTTTCATCCTGGTTACCGTCCTCTTCAACTGACGTGTCTTCTGATTGTTCTTGAGTATCATCGCTTAGTTGAACATGTTTTGATTCCCCAGGATTCACGTTTATTTGAGGGTCATTTTCTTTAGTGTCCAGGTTTAAAAGCAAAGGACATATGAGCTGTAGTTCAAGACATTTGTTTAGTTTGATAATGTCTTCAAATGCAGAAAACTGTTTTAACATTTCTGTGTTGTGTTCCTCTTCCTCCCTGTCAGCCGTTAACTCTATCAAAGTTACTTGTTCACCAAGTGTTTCATCATTAAACAGGATAAATGAATCAAGTCCTGTGTTTACAGAGTATAAAGGGGAGTTTTGTGGTATGTCTTGACTTGTCACTATGTATTACATATGAGACTCCCTGTAAAGTCTTCTATTGTGATTGAAAACAGGGATAGTCATGTAGGTCATGTCCATTTGCATAGTCCCTTGTAACTTAGCCCCCCGTGATCTTGATAACAACATTCCATATTTGGGGGGAACATTAGCCACAACAATATCCATGACTAAGCATTTGGCTGGAATTTGGGCTAATTTAACACAAAGGTCTTTGATTAAACCTAAACATTTTACTCTGTTGGAATCAAAGGAGTACAAGTCTTTATATGGTCTGGTGATTTCTAAACCAAGGCTCTCCATTATAGCTTTTGGAATTAAATTATGAGAAGCCCCAAAATCGTGCATAGCGTTGTGCAAAATTTTGTCATGAACGTTTAAACTCACATAAAAGGGAGGAACAGGTCCCTCTTGATATCTACCTTCAATCTTAGGACCAAAAATCAACTCGGGTTGGTCATCATTAAGATTGACTGTGTCCTCATTTTCTTCTATTTTTAAAGCCTTCAAAATTTGGGTTCTATATACATGTTGGGCAACTAACTCAGTCAAGGGAACAAAGATTTTGATTTTTGAAATTTCCTGCTCATAGTTGAAAGGAATTTGACTCTTCAAAGTGCTAGTTTCAGCCTTATTAGCTGTCACTTTATCAACAATATCAGATTGCTGATTTGTTTTATTCACACTTGAAAAAAATGTTTTCACAGGAGTACTAGATGAAGTGTTAGTACTACTAAGGTCTGCACTCTGATTTTCATTGTTTTGAGTGTCTTTCTCTTTTCCTTTATTAGAATTTACAGCCACTGTTTTGTCCTTTTGTTTGACAATTTTAGGCTTCGTTGTAGTGCTGTTTTGTGAAGATTTGTTAGAGGTTTTGTTGTTGGGGGTCTGTTGACTGGTTTTCTTCTAAGGTCGTATTCTCTTTGAGACTCTATGATGACATTTTCCATTTCTTGATAACAATTTTCATCATCATCTCTTCTATCATCATGAGGTGTGTATAGACCTTGTTTTCTATCATAATGAATCTCAAAGTCATCATTGTCTACCCCCAGCATGTTGATATCTTCTTCCTCTACTATTTCATCTATTTCCTCAACCTCACTTACATAGTTTTGATGAAAGGGAGGAGTGATCTGCTGATCATCTTCCCTAGGTCTGTTTGGAGGTTGGTTTCTTCTAACATTCTGGTTTTGGTCCTGGTTTCTATTTTGAGGAGCAGTTTGGTTTTGATTTGCTTGTGCTCTCTTAATTATTCTCATCTCTTTCATAATTTCTTCCATCATTCTCTCCATCTTTGAGTTGGAAGTAGAAGGTGTTCATTCCTCTCTAAAAGACACTCTCTTTTCAGTTTTCATTCTTGCTCTCTTCTCCATTAAGTTGACTTCCACAGAAAGAGCACCTTTTTTCATATCTTCAAGAGTTGCAAAATCTCTCTCTCTCAGTTGATAGGCCATCTCAGGGTCAAACCCTTCAGAAAAATTGTTTAAATATGAGTCCTGTGGAGGTTTAAGTTCCGGGGAAAGTGCATTGTACACACTGTTAAATCTAGTGCAGTAAGCTTGCACACTTTCCCCAGTGTTTCTATGGAGGTTCTTATAATCAGAAAGGACTTGAAGAGGGTTTTTCTTTACTTCCCATTTGTTTAAGAATGTTTGATGGAAGGCTTGGAGATCATTAATACTATGGGGGGCTAAACCTTTGAACCATTTTCTAACTTCTCCCCCTAAGCTCTGAGAAAATAACCTAAGCTTGACAGAATCATCATCAATTTCATTTCTGTCAAAATAGTCATTCATCTTATCCACATGTTGTGATGCAGTTGTAGCATTGTTAGCATCATACAATGGAATTTTGGACTGATAGTCCTGTGGAAGATTGACTAGTGGTGTAGGAAGGACTAGGGGAGCATACCATGTTGCCGTGATAGGTGGTGGGGGTGGATTTACAAGGAGTGTATTAATAACAGGAAAAGTGGGCTGAGGTGTAGTGGTTTGAACAATGGTTATAGGGTGAGTAGAAGTAGATGGACTAGGAATAGATTGCTGAGTTGATATTGGATGGGAGACACCTAAGTTGTGAAGGAAATGTAAATCATGAGTTGTTGTTTCCCTGCTACCAAGAGGTTCACTTGTTTCAGGAGATGATAGTGAATACTCAGAGTCTAACTGATCTAAATCACCAAGAGACCTACATCCAAATGGATTTACTAAGTCAAATTAAGATTTTTGTAGAGCTGAAATATTTTCAGGAACTGAATTAGCTCTCAAGGGTGATTTGAAAACAGTTGATAATTTAATCTTAGGAGACTTCCTAAGGATATCTTTTGGGTTATAAACTACTTCAGGTGGATCAGGGTCAGGATGGGCTCTAGTGTGAATCTTTCTAGGAGCCACTATGCTGTGTTTTTCGGACCCAAATAAACAAGACAAGTTCAACCAGGTATGACAATCTTTAAGCGGTTAACTAGTCTTTTTTGAAAAAAAATTAATCCTGCAGTATTTTGACTGAGTTTGAAAGATATTATAATGATAAGGGTTCTTCCCAGTGGATTCTTAAGGTCTGTTCAGGATTGTGGAGTCGCCAAGTGGAATTTTTTAGCCCCTAAGGAGGTACAAGGTTTTATGGTCCACCACCATGTTTATTTAATACCAATTTTGAAATATTTTTAGGTATTTTCTGAGTATTTTTTAGTTGTATGGTTTTTTAAGAGTATCCTAACTCTATTTCAAAACTTAGCTACGGTTATGAGACAAAGACAGTTTACTCCTATGGCTAGGCCAGTTGATCTTTCAAGGTTAGATAAAGCTTAAGAGAATCCTGGGGTTTACCTAGTTTGTCACTGATTCAAACAATTTTTACCATAATTACCATTTTTGGTAGTGCTTGAAAAGGTTGCGTTTTACTCACAATGGTTTTGTAAAAATGAAAAATTATTTTGGGTTTTAGTTCCCCAGTGGAGTCGCCAGAAATGTTAGGAATCTGTAATCAGCAAGATTGGCAAAGTCCGATCATAGAAACAACATTGTTTCAACCAACTTTGGGATTCTAGGATCTAGCCCTCCTGAATCCGGAGAGGGATCTCTCCAATATGTACAAATATGGATTTGTCTTTGAAATCTGGGGTAATAATATTAGGCTAGTTATGAAGGCCAAGGGTTTGTTTTGTTTTTGGATGGTTGAGCATGATTATTATTTTGAGGAGAAAGTTCTAAGTGCAAAAAGTTTCAAAGGTGAGAAGTTGCAAGTGAATAGAATAGCTAGGCTAAAAAGATAGATATAACGCTGGTTTTTAGTCCATTGGGCTATGGATTCATAACAGGGCTTTAATTGAACAACAACATCAAGAGTGATCCAAGGGGCAAGTCATCTACACCACAAGATTATTGAGATTTAAATGATGGAATGGGAACAATAAAGTGTTGGAGGGGTGGAAACTGATAATAATTTTACAAGGGATTTATAGTCAGTCCAAACAAGGAAAGCCTCTTAAGTAACTGTTTAAAACCAACCAAGTGCATGGCTAACCATTGACTTCTTAGGCAAGTTTGTATTAAAGTAGCTTAATTGACAAACAATCTAGTAATCCACATAATTACCTTCAGAAAGTATGAAAACATATAAGAGAAGATAGAGTATAAACTTAAGATCAGATAAAGTACTTTGAAACCTAGTCTGCTTTCAGTTAATACCAAGGGAAACTTTCAGAATCTGCCTTTAGAGAATAGAAGCTAGAAACAGGGCAAACCATCACTTTCTAGTCTAACTTTAATAAGAAAATAAGGAAAATAACTTTCAAGAACAATGTTTAAAGAAAACAGTAGGACAAGGGAACTCCAACATTCCTAACTACTTAAACGGTATTGAATCATTCTTAAATAAACAATTTAGAGGAAAAAATTGAGATAAAGCTTTTCAGTCAGAGAAGGTTACTGATGTACAACAGATCCTATCTCCATAAATGTTGTTCTTTATCAGAGAATAGTGAACAAATATGACATACATAGAAGGAAAACAATACCAAATAAAGGAGCACTTCACCAGTGATATAGACTAGGATCCCAAGAAACAACTTGTTTATTGGTGTCAAACCAGTTATAGTCCTCAAGTCCAATGTTTCAGTTCAGCAATCATGTTCACTATTAAGCCTAACTAATATATCACAAGCAGAGCTGCAAGAGCCAGTAAACACTATTTACAATCAGAAGTTTCAGCTCAAATGTATTTCAAAGTTCTGCAACCAACAGTTTCTCATCTTCTACAGAAGTATTTATAGAAGGATGAGGAGGTGAGATCTGGTAAAAGATCTCTTAAGGCAATTAATACAGATTCAAGAATTCTTAGCCTTTTGAGGGGCTCGATGAAGAAGTTTACAGGTGGTTTTCTATATTAACTATTTTATAATTAATATCAAAGCTCGGTGGGAGCTTTATTTGACTTTGAGGCTCTGCGTGATGTTTGGAGTAACTCTGCAGATATTTCTGCATTTATTTATTTGCAGAAGTAACTCCCTGGCTGGGCTAAGGAAAAATATCTGATTCTGCAATAAGTTCAGCCTCTGTTTGAATGCTTTGAGGCAACAGGTGGTGCTAATGGTAGCTGAGGAATCAATTCACCTCAAATGTGGCAGTGGAGGCTTTTTTGTCATTAAAAAACTTATGATTTCTTTTAACTGTGTCTTAACTCTGGGAATTAGGCTTTTGATAAGCATATTTAGCCGTAATTTCCAAAATCTATCTTCATTCTTCATTCTGCGGTGCTATGTCTTCAAAACTGATACTCTTTAACAGTGCTTTGAATAAAATAGTGTCTTGTCGATGTGCAGGCCACGCAGGTCCCTTTTACGGCATCAATGCTGATAGAGCATCAATGAAACAATGGAATAAAGCCCGGCGGATGGTTCCCTTTGATAGATCAAAAGCGCAGGAAACGTCTTTCCCGACCCTCGGCATTCTTATGGAAAAAACCATTTAAACATACAAAATAAACAAAACATTAGGAAATCTTGCGTTTTTAGGTTTTAACTACTTTAGAAGGTGGGAAAGGAGCGTGGCCGTTGGATGAAAGCATCCAACGGTGGAGATCTACACAGAAAGGAAAAAAGGAGAGCAGGAGAAGAATAAAGGAGAGTGATTTTGGACCGTCCGATCCGGACACATGGACGGCTCAGATTCAATCGGCAGAGCACAATCGGGGGATCGCAATTGGGGGTAGGGAGCAAATGGAGCGATTGAATCATGTGATGCGATGAAACGTAGGTCCTCGATCTACAGATTAGATTGACAATGGAGAATAAATCGGGGGATGGCCAATCGGCGGAAGAAACGAACACATGCGATGGAGATTTGCGATGCGAGTTAGCGCGGACCGTTGATCTGAGGATCAGATCAACGGGGGAAAGTGAATTGGGAAATGGTTGATCAACGGGAGTAATAAATGGACGCGATGCATTAGAAATCTCTAATGCGATGGAGCGCTGGCCTCTTGATCGGCTTTCGATCAACGACTGAGATTTGTTAAAAACAGATCGGCGGAGAAAAAATTTATAATATGAAAACTCAAACATCTTGGAATAAAAAAAAGTTTTTATGCTTTGGGGAGCGGAAACTATATATAAGGCGAATAGGTGCCCGAATGTGGGGCCTTTGGGCTGTATGAACTGTAATATGCCCGAGGCATATATGAAACAAGGGCCAATCACAATTGGAGTTCGGAGACTGGTCTTTCAATCTACCCATTGTGTTTTCTCCGATGCGATTGCGCGATCGGCTCCTTTCAATCAACCCATTTATATTAGCACGTGACTTTGGTTTTTAGACCAAAACTTTGGAAAAGTGGGTTTTTGGATTTTACAAAGGAAAAAGCGGTTTGGGAATGGATTTTCAATGGTTTTAAGCATGGAGGTGGGCCCACAGGATATATATAAAAATAATATGATCGGAGGATAGGGCCAAATCAAAATCGGAATTTCGGAAGACGTCAAACAAACTGGTGCGCTGAGTTTTTGCGATGCAATCAGGAAGGTTTATATAAAAGAGTTGATCGCATCGGGGTTTAAAAGGAACACAAGACTTGCGCACCATCAAAATTTTCCGATGCGATTAGCGCTATATGGGTTCAGCACTTGGATTTTATGACAAGGGCACATGTGGGGAAGTTGTTAGGACTTAGCCCAAGGGGGCTTAGATCCATATTAAATAAAACTTGTATTTTTTATGAAATTTTCAGAGTTTTCAATGGATTTTGAAGGTTTCGGAAAAGCTAAAGAATGAGTCTTTAACCTTATAAAAGTGTTTTTCAAGAGGGGAAGAAGAAGAATCATGAAAAAAAAGGGGTTTTTATGGATAAAATGGGGAGAAAATGAAGGTATGTTTGGAAGAGGGGGAGGGAAAAATGATGGTTTTACAGCAGTTTCTTCTCATGAAATCAGCAGAATTTCTGAGTATAAAATTGGGAACAGTAATGAAGATTTTGGACAAAGGCATGAGGCCTTCAAGAGTCTTCAAGAGCCAACAATTTTTAGTAATAAATTTTGTTCTTTGAAGGCTTAAAAAGTCTTAGCCACGTTTTTCTAAACAAATATTATAGGTGGCTAACACACAGTAAAACCACAGTAAACCTCTCAACGCATAAACAGAAACTAGCATTCGATTTTCATTTGAACTCAAAGCAGGATGGTCAAAGAATTCGATTTTCCAATTACAACCCTAAACCCTAAACACAGTAAAACCACAGTAAACCTCTCAACACATAAATAGCAACCAACATTCAATTTTCATTTGAACTCAAAGCAGGATGGTCAAAGCATTCGATTTTCCAATTACAACCCTAAACCCTAAACATAGTAATACCACAGTAAACCTCTCAATGCATAAACAACAACCAACATTCGATTTTCATTTGAACTCAAAGAAGGATGGTCAAAGAATTCGATTTTCCAATTACAACCCTAAACCCTGAACATAGTAAAACCACAGTAAACCTCTCAAGGCATAAACAACAACCAGCATTCGATTTTCATTTGAACTCAAAGCAGGATGATCAAAGAATTCGATTTTCCAAGTACAACCCTAAACCCTAAAAACAGTAAAACCACAGTAAACCTCTCAACACATAAATAGAAACCAGCATTCGATTTTCATTTGAACTCAAAGCAGGATGGTCAAAGCATTTGATTTTCCAATTACAACCCTAAACCTTAAACACAGTAAAACCACAGTAAAACCCTAAACACAGTAAAACCACAGTAAAACCATAGTAAAACAGAGTAAAATAGTAAAGAAGCTCAAAAGAGAACATCTCCTTCAGGTTAAATGTGTTTACAAAAACACACATATCACTGGTAGGATAGAGTCCTACCTTAAGACTCCTCTCATCCAATTCCTCTCCCTCCTAGCCTTCCTCCTTGCCTTGCAAGCCAACTACATTGTCCTTGGCTTCTGCACTGACCTGCAAAGAAATCAAAAACATAATCATTCACAGAGCACAAACATTAAATTTTTTTTCAAAAACACTTAAAACCAACAGGGAAACGCACCTGAAAGCACAATTCATAGCATCTAGAGCTGAAAAACGCACTTGAAAACAAAATTCAAAACATACAGACCGGTAAGCCATGCAGCACTAAACCACAGAGCCGAGGTATGACCACCATGGAGCCGAGGTATGACCACCACCACCACACAGGCGAGGTATGCTCACCACAGAGCTGAGAAAAACCACCACAAAGCCGAGTTAAAACCACCACAGGGCCGAGCTGAGCAAAACCACCACAAAGTCAAATAAAACCACAAAAGGGCCAAGGTAAAACCACCACAGCGCCGAGGTATGACAACACAGAGTCGAGCATAGCCACCAAAGAGCCGAGGTATAACCACACAACGCCGAGGTATAACCACCACAGCGCCGAGGTTAAACCACCACAGAGTCGAGGTTTAACCAACACAGAACCCAGTGTGAACAACCACAGAGCATAAACCAGTACCAATTTGAAGGCCGCCGTGATAGAACCAAGACCAGGGGAGCTCGATCCAGGAGAGCATGGGCGCCATAACGACGGATGGAGCGTGCAGATGGTGGTGGCAGAGGCGCTAGGCATCAGAGAAACGTCGCGCAACAGTCGGAGACCAAAACGCACAGCAACCAAACCCGGAACAGAAAATGAGGCTTCATCGAGAAGCCTCCACATTATGGTGGGAGACGACCTGCTGAGCAGGTTACAAACTGGAAGGACCGGGTGCACATGCCCGCCACGTGAAAGGCATGCGAATGGACACCTGACGTACGTGATGTGGAAATGTCCTACGTGGCATGGGGGCCAATCATTGCTGAGGTGTTCAATGACTAACACCTCTCCCCTAGGTTATGTATATTAAAAACATTTGCGTGGCATGTGCCAGCGCTATATTGTAATGTCAATCTATCACCACAGCGTTTTCTTTCATGTTAGCTTTGATATTTGTTTGCATATTTTTTAAATTGTGGGAAAATTTATTATAATTTGGTTGTAAAATGAATAATGTCAGGTAGTTATTATTTGATTTTTTAGGTTGATAAATTAATATTATTTAAAAAAATCCGTTGTGAAATTAATAGTAAGAATAATGATTATTTGACTTTTATTTATAAATGCAGGTTGATACATCACTATTATACAAAAGAAATAATAGTGGTTCCTAAGAGGGAAAACTTTCCCTCCTACAAATACAATAGTGGTCCCTAAGAGGGAAAGTTTTCTCTCCTAGTATATTCATGTATGTCTTAAGTAGTTAACTTGTTCTCCTACCTAAACTATTTCTAGGACATACTCCAGATCCAACCATAACTTTTTTTAAGTGAGAAGATACATTATTTTTCTTAAATGAAATAGTTTATTGTTAAAATTGTTGCCACCAATATAGATAAAGAAGTAGTGATGATGATGATGGTCGTGGTGGTTAACGTCCACTAAGACCAATCTTTGGTCTATCGGACCTAAAGAAAAAAGTTATTTAGTTTGATTTAAGATTTTATTCCTATGCTCAAAAAGCTTGGAGAGAAGCCTCCCAAGCTCACTATAATTTTGACATCTTAAAAGGCTACGAAGGTGAGTATTGCAACAAATATTATGAAATTGAGCTCTAATGTGGTTGTACGCGGGGCACTCTAAGAGGAAGTGATTTTCATCCTCGATGTTCATATTCTCACAGAGATGACATATCCTTTCCATCCATGGTGTTTTATGAGCCGTCCAACGACCTGTTTCACTATGGAGCTCATGAGAGTTCGTTTTAATCTTGGCTATATTAATTTTCTTCTTTGAGCTAGTTAAAATAGATTGATACTTTTGATCTTCTAGGGTGGGGTTGATGACCTCCTTATAATATCTTAATTTTCTTTTAGCTGCTAGATCTTTCTCACACCACATTTTTTCTTTGAACTTAGAAGTAATTTTTTTTTAATGTAATTAATGTTTTTCAATGCAACATTCTCATTGATCTCCCAATGGTTTAACCAAGCCCTGGTGTCTTTATACCAACCTTTTTTAAGCCTTAGGTGGTTTTGGCTGGAATTTAAAGCTAGCTTAAGAAATCTATGGCCTCCTATGCTATTGAGCTTGTGCTTGTACAATAGAAGCCTAGTCATAGCTAGGCTTTCGATAGGGGAAATACCCATTTCTACAAGGAGAATAGGATAGGGTGTATTGCTTTTAATTTTAAAGTTATAAGTTATAAAACGCTTCTGCATTTTCTCAATATTTCTCCAAGATTCTATAGAGATGCTACAACCCCAACAAACCTCACATCCATATAAGATAACAGGAGTGACTAAAGTTTCAAAGAGGAACTTCTTTCTATCCCATATTACGAGGTTTTTTGTTTTACAATTATTTTCAAGACCAAAATAAGCTTTCCACCCCCCATTAATTCTTTTCTGAATGCTATAGTTCCAATTGAGCTTGTGATGAATATCGATTCCTAGGTGCTTGTAAGAAGACACTTCCTCCAAGTTACTATTGTCATACATAAAATTAGCTTAAGTGTCATTCTTAGATTTGATAATCATAACTTTTGTTTTGTCAGTGTTAACAGACATACCCATGGTAGAGCAGAAATCCTTAAGAAGTCTAAGTTTCTTATCAAGATCAGATGGGCACCTTGCGAAAAGAACACTATCGTCAGCATAGAGAAGAAGGATGATGACTATCCCAGATAAGGTCGTGCCAACACATCCTGCTTCCTCTAAACAACCTTATAGCTTGTCAATGTAAATTTCAAATAGGGTAGGGGAGAGGGGGCAACCTTGTGACATAAGTTTGACGATATTAATATTTTTTTTTGCTAATGAAAAATAATTATTTTAGTAAATAGTTAAAATATAGTATATATTTCTAATTTTTTATATTAAATAATTATTTTTAATATTTTTCATATTAACTTAATGACATATTTAATGTATACAATTAAGACTAAATATTTATGAAAATAATGAAAAATAATTATTTTAGTAAATAATTAAATCCTAATACATATATCTAGCATTTTTATATTAAGTAATTATTTTTTATTTTAAATAATTATTTTTAATATTCCTCATATTGACGTAATTAAATGTCTCAGGTATACCATTAAGGATTAGTATTTATGAAAACTATATGCTTTTATAGGATATAATTATAATAACGAGAGCAAATAACTTTAAGAATATTATTATTGAATTTTTTTTTGGAATAAAATTTAAAAGCTTATTTTGATAGGATAAGACAAAAAAATATTTGATAAAAATGAAATTTTTCTCTTTACACATTTTCTATAAATTATTTAATTTATTTATCTGCAATAGTTTGTGATGACTTTTTGAAAAAAAAAAAAACATATATTTTACTAGTCCATTCTTTAATACAATATAAATAATTAAAAATTAATAAAAATATAAATATTTTCCTAAATTTATATACTCCTTTGCATAAGAATTCATAAAACATAACCTTAACTCATATCATATATTCTTTCTTTCTTACTATAGAATTTATTTTAGTAAATTTCACTTCACCTTTATATTTTTACCCAAATATATATTAGTAAATTCATTATATCACATGGGATCCACTTTCATTAGATTTGGCTACTTTATAAGTTATGATGTATTAAAATTAGTACAAATTAAAGATAATATATATTGATTGGTGTTATTAATTTGAACTAGCAAAACCACATTAATAAAAGTGGTTGATATATCAAAGACATATATAGTATTAATATTAAAAAATATATAGATCTAATATTAGTATCAATAAATATATAATAATAATAATAAATTAATATTAATAATAATAATTAATAAATCATAATAATAAATCCAAAGGATTAATATTTTAAACCTAAGGGATTATAAATTCAAGGGAAAAACATTAAACCCTAAAGTTAATATTAAACCATACGAATATAAACCTTAAGTTAACATTATAAACCCTAGAATTAATATTAAACCCTAGGAATAAGAACTTATCATTAAATTTAGAAACCCTCGGATCCATATCACAAATCCAATGACTTAATAAACTCATTCCATTAATATTAAAAACTCATGGAACTATAAATCCAAGGGAATAACATTAAAGCCTAGGATTAATATTAGAATCTAGAAATGTAAACCCTAAGAATAATATTATAAACCCAAGAGATAGATAAACCCAAGGAACCAATATTAAAAAACTGAAGGGATGAATATTAAAACCAATGGTTGAACATGGTTGACCATGCTTGATCATGCTTGACCTAGGTTTACCATGGTCAATATTACAAATTGAATATTGAAATGCCATAATATTATAAGCCTAGTATTTAACCCATGTTTTGAGATGTAACAATGTGACATTGAATTGATTCCAATGTAATGTAACATTGTGACAGTAACTGTTAGATTGATTTTCATATAAATACCATCATTGTCACAATATGTCGTTGGTCAATGCTTGACTATTATTGACCATGGTTGATGATGGTAGACCATGGTAGACATTGGTTGATGATGGTTGATGTTAACTTACCATGATTGACCATGCTTAATTTTCATATAGAGACAATCTTTGTGACAATGTGACGTTGGACTATAGATGACCATGATTTATTTTATAAAACATGGTTGACCATTATTGACCATGATTGAATTTATAAACCCAACGTATATAAACACTAAGATAAATATTATAAACACCAAAATAAAAATAGTTGACCATGGTTGATTTTCATATTGAGACAATCCTTGTCGCAATGTAACGTGGTAACCATAGTTGACCATGCTTGTCCATGATTGATTTTCTTGTTCAGACAATATTTGTCACAATGTGACATTCGACCATGGTTTACCATGGCTGATTATCATATTGAGACAATTTTTGTCACAATGTGATGTTGGACCATGGTTGATATTATAAAGCTAAGTGATTACTACTAAAAACTCAGGGATTATAAAACCAAGAGAATAATATCATACCCAAGGGATTAATATAAACCCAAGGTATATAAACCCTAAGATAAATATTGTAAACCCTAAAATAAACATGGTTGACTATGGTTGCTTTTCATATTGAGATAATCTTCGTCACAATGCGACGTTGTGTTGAACTCTTAGTTAAACTGAGGGGGGGGGGGGTGAATCAGTTTAACACATTCATAATATTTTAAACTTTTTATTAAACCTTATTTACACCTTCAATTAATGTCGAACTTAATATGTGAGTAATCTTAGAATGTGAGCAGCAAGTATTAATATAATATAACAACAAACTTAATATGAGAGCATCAGGTATTAAGGAGATGATATAAATTAGATCAACACATAAACATCATGCACAGAGACACCAGATATAAGTGGAAACCCATAAAGGGAGAAAACCACATCTTATTATTGTTGTGATGCAAAGGCAAGCTCCAACTCCCTCTCACCATTGTTTTTATGCAGGCACCAACCTACAGGAGGCTCCTACCTCAATTCTGCAAGCTAAAAATTGCAAGGAAGCATCAACTCTCTTCAATTTTCTGCAGGCACCAACCTACAGGAGGCTCCAACCTCAATCAGCTACAACTGACAGCTATCAAGCTGCAACTTGATAAGGAAGCCCCAACTTCCTCAATTTATCAAACTGAATGTTTGTTGATTTACCTCAGATATCAGCTCTGTTCTGTAGCTTCTCTTTCTGCTCTTCTTTTCTTAATCTTCTCTGCCTTACACTTCTATACTCTGCCTTCTCTATATTTTCTCTCTCTAACCTCTCTTTGTGCATATCAAATTGATATTATATATAGAGATTCTCACATGACTGTTTGTATTTCACAAGGAATTTGGAGTGAACAGTCATGACTCTTTGGCTTCTGTCTTCTTATTCCTTTATCCAACTCAATTTTAAAATTATAACAATATGTACAAATTTCCATGCTATAGTGGGATTTTCTTTTCCTTAGGATACTTGCCTTTGCATCACAAACAATATAAACAACAGAAATATTTACATTTTTAGTTACACATTTCAATATCACTCAGCTCTTTTCCTGAAATTTGACTTTACTAGATTTGTCTTTTCTGCTGTTGTTGAATGACTGCTCTGTATATTTCTGTTCATCATGCATGGAAACATTCCCTGTGACTTTTTCAGTTCTTATATTCTTTGTTTACCTCTGTTAGTCCCACATTTTCATCCCTTCTCTTTGGCATATAAAGTGCAAACACCGAATTTCTGTGCGTGATACAACTGTATTTAGATTTTCACTTCACAATTCTGGCAATCTCACACTTCTCTTATTCTACGATGGCAAGTTCAACCAAATAAGTCTGGACTATTTAATATCTTAATTCAAAGAATTGAGATATTAATTCAACATTCCTCTATAGCTGGAGCTCGATTGTCTCTTCTGTATACATATGCGCCCCCATATATATAGATATAGATATAGATATAGATATAGATATAGATATATATATATATATATATATATATATATATATATATATATATATATATATATATATATATATATATCTATATCTATATCTATATCTATATCTATATTCTCCTTATATATGTGTGCTCTATATCAATACATATATTCGGCGTTCTTTAATTATTGGAAATTCTATAACAAAGTCCAACAATACTCGGTGTCCTTTTATTAACTCACAACCTTAATATATATCAATATATGGTCACACCTCCGTTCAATGTTAGAGCATCCCGATATGGTTAACACCACATATATTTCATATGGCGCTAACTTTACAACTGTATTTATCTTTGCCAATACAACGATTTGCACATACATTATTAACTCGTAAACCTTAATATATATTTGATTTGGGCCCACGCACACAACACAGCCGAATCGTACCTTCGATAAATCCACGCGCCCATGTAATATAACTTTTAAATTCCGCGGGGGTTGATGACTAACCTTTGAACCAATATACGAGGCCTCCGGAATTACAGACTTCTGAAATGACATTCTCAACCTTAATTAAACTTTTTTTAATATTTTCCATCGGACCTTATGCTAAGGTTACAATACATCGACTAACATTAATAAACCGAATTCATTACATATATCTCCACCCCGGCTCCACAATACAATCATGGAATGCATACACCGTATCGTTTATTAAACTTTGTGCAAATCCTGTGAGCGATCACCGTTAGATATTGGGCCTCCAGATCAACGGTATGTATCAATATTTCACCGAGTCTTTGGTCAATAGTTAACGCGCGATGGCGCGTAGTGGATGGCGGTTTTGCAATGTCAGTCGGGGACACGCGTCGATCTTTCTATGGAATCGTTCGCAACTCTTCAAATACCGCTTGCTGATGATAGGTGGTGCGATGAAACCCACCGTTCAGCTCTAAACCACCGTTACTATTCCTTCGGTCATGGTTCCCTACTCTAGGTTCCGTCCTCGCCTTGTTCCGCACTTTTGTGTGTTTTGCTCCTTTATAAGTGGCCCTTGTTCCCTGACATTTCAACACGGTCCTACCATATGCATAACGCACAGCTCCATTACTCTGTGCTTCCAAGGTTCTGCTCATCAACGCCCTATTCCATTGCACTCAGGTTCCTCCGCCTTTCACTCGTGGTTCCGATTATTCTCCACCGGGACGCATGCACATATTCACACAAACTAATTCAAGCAGAGCAGATATACATTCGCACATAAATTAAATCCATATATCCGCCATACACAATGTATGCAAATCAACGGATCTACCTCTGCTTGTGATAACGGCTCTGCCTCTATATGCGTTGATCGACCTCTGCCTTCACTGTACATATTACCTGCTGTTGTTCTTTGCCTATCTCTTTATCTGTTGCCTTCTTTGTCTATCTCTATCTTTGCTGCCTCCATTGCCATCAATGACAATATTTCCAACAGTCTCCCCCTTTGGCATTGATGGCAATACACTTTCTCTGTTTGCCTGATAGGATCCTTTCTCCTGTTTCTTGCTCTTCTTACTGTTGTTTTCTCTTCCTCCCCCTTTGACATCAATGGACAGGGGTTTGAATTTTTAGTGAAGCTTCTATTCTTTGATGTTTTGTTTTTATCCTTTTTCAACATTTCATGCATTTCCAGGTTAAATTTCCTGACTTCCTACGTTGCTGCTCCAAACTTTGGATTTGATACACGTTGGGTTCACTATTCTTCCGTGTTCAGTTCATGTCAGTTTCACCATTCTTCTTGTGCACCACTGACCCTTTTTCCTTTTTATTGATTCTTTTATGCTGAATGTATTATTGCCATAATCCCCTTTGATCCTGAGGACCTGTTTTCATGCTTCCCTTGCTGGTTTATCTTTCCCTGAGAATGATATTTCCGTTTCTGTTCTCCCCCTGAAACTATGCTTTCTCTTCATATTAGAGAGTAGCAGCTATAGATACTACCCCTAGTCTATCTCTCAAATATTCAAATGGCTCTCTAGCAAGTGGTTTGGTAAATATATCTGCTGTCTGTTCTTTTGTTGGTACATACTCTAGTTTTACTATCTTCTGAGCCACTTGTTCTCGGAGGAAATGATACTTGATTGGGATATGTTTAGTTTTTGAGTGAAGCATAGGATTTTTATATATAATTATAGCACTTGTATTATCACATTTAATTGAGATAGGTTCATTAATGCTTACCTTCATGTCTTGAAGAGTCTGCTTCATCCACATGACTTGTGTACAACATGTTGCTGCTGCTATATATTCTGCTTTTGTTGTAGATAGAGAGATAGATGTTTGTTTTTTGCTTAACCATGCCACCAGACTTTCTCCTAGATAGAAAGCACCTCCACTCGTGCTTTTCCTGTCATCCACACAGCTGGCCCAATATGCATCTGTGTATGCTGTCAAGTTGAAGCTTTTGCCTTTAGGATACCAAAGTCCATACTGTGCTGTTCCTTGTAGATATCTGAATATTCTTTTTACTGCCAGAAGATGGTTTTGTTTAGGAGCTGCTTGATATCTAGCCACTAGTCCTACTGCTAGCATGATGTCTAGTCTTGATGCAGTCATATACAACAGACTTCCTATCATGGATCTGTAGAGTTTTTGATCTATATCAGCAGACCCATCATCATCACACAGCTTGCATCCCATGGTCATGGGAGTTGACACAGGTTTGCAGTCCTCCATTTTGAATTTTTTTTCAGCATTTCTTTTAAGTATTTTTCCTTAGAGATGAATGTGCCTGTGTTCTTTTGCTGAATTTGAAGTCCTAAGTAGAAACTGAGTTCTCCAATCATGGACATCTCAAACTATGATTTCATCTCCTCAACAAATCCTTTTGCTAGTTCTTCTCTGTTGCTTCCAAACATAATGTCATCAACATATATTACAAAAATCAGGAGTTCATTTTCATGGGCTTTTATGTATAGATTGCTGTCTACTCCCCCTCTCTTAAAGCCTTGTTTTTGCAAATACTTATCCAAATTTTATACCGTTGTTGAGAGCCTATTATTTCACCATAGGGCCTTTCACTTTCACACATAATTTTCTTTTGTCCACAATGAGAGGCTCTTCTGTTGTTCCATGTAGACTTCTTCTTCTAAGTCTCCATTTAGAAATGCAGATTTTACATCCATTTGATATACTTTGAAGTTTTGGTAGCATGCAAACGCCAGGAACATTCTGATAGCTTCCATTCTGGCTACAAGGTAAAATGTTTCATCGTAATCAAGTCCTTCGATTTGTGAATATCCTTTGCAGACAAGTCTAGCTTTGTTTCTGATTACCTGTCCTTCTTCATTCATTTTATTTTTGAATACCCATTTTGACCCTATGACATTTTTCTCAGTGGGTCTAGGAACTAGTTCCCAAGTATTGTTTTTCTCAATTTGGTCCAATTCTTCATTCATTTCATTCACCCAAGAATTTTCCTTGCTCTCTTCAGTTTGTTCTGTTAGCTGCCTTCTTATTTGGACCCCTACTCTCTTGTCTCCAATGATCTGATCTTCAGGGTGGTTCTTCTCAGTATATCTTGAGGGAGCTTTGGAACTTAGCTCTGTATCTTTTGTTGTCTTGCTTGTTTCCGCATAATCTTAGTTTTCTTCTTCATGGTTATTTAATGAGCTACAACAGTCTGTATCTCTTGTATTGTTTGGAAGTTCTTCATCAAATCTCACATCAATGCTTTCTACTATTTTTCGAAGATTCTTGTTTTAGCGCCTGTACCCTTTACTTTTGGAAGCATATCCTAGAAAGATCCCTTCATCTGCTCTTGCATCAAATTTTCCAAGATTTTCATCATCATTATTTATGTAACACTTGCTTCCAAAGATTCTGAAATGTTTGATTGAAGCTAGCTTTCCATGCCACAGTTCATAGGGAGTCTTGTCACTGCTTGGCCTTAAGTGAGCTTTATTAAGAATATGTACTGCTGTGTGCACTGCTTCTGCCCAGAAGGTTTGAGCAATATTATTCTCTTCCATCATGGCTCTGGCAATTTTTTGAACATACCTGTTTTGTCTCTCTGCTACTCCATTTTGTTAAGGTGTTCATGCAATAGTAAATTGTTGCTTTATGCCATGTTATTTGCATAGGTCAGCAAAGTCATAATCTGTAAATTCACCTCCTCTGTCTGATCTGATACATTTTAGCTTGCATCCAGTTTGATTTTCTACTAATGCTTTGAATATTTTAAATTTTCCCAATGCTTCTGATTTTTTCTTGAGAAAAGAAACCCATGTCATTCTAGAGAAATCATCTATTATCAGCATGAAGTAGGATTCTCCACTTGGTGTCTTAGTTCTAGCAGGTCCACATAGGTCCATGTGCACAAGCTGGAGTGGTCTTCTTGTTGATAGCTCATCTTTAGATTTAAAGGATGTTCGGGTCTGTTTGCCTAATTGACACGATTTTCATATGGTATTTGGAGGCCTTTTTATTTTTGGCATATCTCTGACAACTTTCTTCTTGCTCAGTTTGATGATATGATCGAAGCTGAGATGTCCCAATCTTTTATGCCATAATCATGACTCCTCAAGTTTGCTAAGATGACATGCTTCATCTTCCTCTTTCACAATGTAAAAATTGCTCTCTGTTCGAACACCTTTGAGTAGAGTCTTACCTATGGTGCTTGATCTGACTTCATAGTCTTGTGCTCTAAATAGAACTTCACAACCTTTGTCACACATCTGACTGACACTCAGTAAATTTGTTTTCATCCCATCTACAAATAGTACATCTTGGGCCTTTCCTCTGCCATTGTCTATGCTGACTGAGCCTTTTCCCTTGATCTTACCTGATTTGTCATTGCCAAAAGTGACATTGCCAAATTTATTTTCATCAAGAGTTATAAACTTGCTTCTGTCTCTAGTCATGTGTTTTGAGCAACCACTATCCAAATACCACTGACTTTTCAGGTCTTGAGCAGTTAGAGCCAAGTCACATTTATTCACCTTCTTTATCCACTGGAGGCACCCTTTTGTTTGGTATCTTTTGTGAGGCGATGAACTACATCTTCTTAAAGGAAATTTGGAAGGTATATGTCCAACTTCTTCTTCCTGAGACATACTACTTCTTCTTCCAATTTTTCTTGTTCTTGAGTTTTTTCTTTGTTTTGCTTAAGTAACATGTCCTCTATCTTCTTGGTTTCTTCAAACTCTATCTTTAGCTGCTTAAGGACTTTTGAATTATGTTCTTCCATACATACTTGAGGAGAATTTCCTTTTGTTTTCTGCATTTCAGTTTGAGTCTAACAATCTCTTTTAGAGCACTTCTTAGCTCCCCCTCAAGGTCGACTTCACCTTCTTCTTCTTCATCTTCTAGCAGGAGACCTTCAAGTTCTTCTATGGCCATCAATAAGAATTCAGAGGTTCCTTCTTCACTTGAGGATTCATCTGAATCTTCAGATGTACTGTTGTCTTGTTGAGCATAGAAGGATTTTCTGCTGAACTTCTTTCCTTTCTGCCAGTTCTTTGATTTATTTTTCTTTGACTCTTGAGCCTGATTCCTTACTTTCTTGTGAGGACACTTAGCAGCATAGTGTCCCACTCTTCCACAATTAAAGCATTTGAAGGGGAGTTTACCTTTGTATTTACCTGAGCCTCTATCCAATTTCTTGACAAAATTTGCCTCTTCTTCATCTGAGCAAGAGCATATGTCTCCCTCTTCTTCTTTCTTCTTTTCTGTTTTAAAGGTTGCTTCCCTCGTACTTGGCTTCTTCTGTGGGAGCCTCATTTCATATGCTGTTAGATTTCCAAGTAGCTGGTTCATGGTCAAGGTCTCCCAATCAGCTGTTTCTTCTATTGCAGACACCTTGGGATTAAACCTGGGTGGAAGAGATCTTAGAATCTTTTGTACAATTACAACTTCTTTTATGTTTTCACCTAGAGCCTTCATGTTATTTACTATTTCTGCAACCCCTAGAAAG
Organism: Pinus albicaulis; assembly: GCA_034641835.2. Classification (NCBI taxonomy): domain Eukaryota; kingdom Viridiplantae; phylum Streptophyta; class Pinopsida; order Pinales; family Pinaceae; genus Pinus; species Pinus albicaulis. The sequence continues at coordinate 84,396 of JAXQQM020074680.1, read as the reverse complement.
AAGCTAGCTATGTCTTCATCATCATTCATTTTTAAGTTCTCAAACTGGGCTCTATAGACTTGAAGTTTAGCAGTGTTAACATTCTTGTCCCCTTCATGGATGTTCTCCAGAGTATCCCACATTTCTTTGGCAGTGTCTTTGTGCATTAATTTAATAAACTCTGCTTCACACAATCCATTCAAGATGGCATTCATGGCTTTTGCATTAGCTACAAAGTCTTGTTTTTTTTCTTTCTCTGTGTCAGTTGCTTTTGGAGCATATCCTAATTCCACAGCAGCCCAGACTTCTATTCCTAGAGACATTATGTATGTTGTCATTCTGATTTTCCAGAAGGCATAATTTTCACCAGAGAAAAAATGGGCTTTATTGGTTGAGCATCCTTCTTTACTAGCCATCTTGGGAACCTAGGATCTCCTTTCAGTTGTTAGACTAGTACAAAGGAACCTGCTCTGATACCAATTGTTGAACTCTTATTTAAACTTAGAGGGGGGGGGACGGTGAATCAATTTAACACATTCATGATCTTTTAAAATTTTATTAAACCTTATTTACACCTTCATTTCATGTACAACTTAATATGTGAGTAATCTTAGAATGTGAATAGCAAGTATTAATATAATATAATAGTAGAATTAATATGAGAGCATCAGGTATTAAGTAGATGATATAAATTAGATCAACACATAAACATCATGCACAGAGACACCAGATATAAGTGGAAACCCATAAAGGGAGAAAACCACATCTTATTATTGTTGTGATGCAAAGGCAAGCTCCAACTCCCTCTCACCACTGTTTTTCTGCAGGCACCAACCTACAGGAGGCTCCTACCTCAATTCTGCAAGCTACAACTTGTAAGGAAGCACCAACTCCCTTCAATTTTCTGCAGGCACCAACCTACAGGAGGCTCCAACCTCAGTCAGCTACAACTGACAGCTATCAAGCTGCAACTTGATAGGGAAGCTACAACTTCCTCAATTTATCAAACTGAATGTTTGCTGATTTACCTCAGATATTAGCTCTGTTCTGTAGCTTCTCTTTCTGCTCTTCTTTTCTTAATCTTCTATGCCTTACACTTCTATACTCTGCCTTCTCTATATTTTCTCTCTCTAACCTCTCTTTGTGCATATCAAATTGATATTATATATAGAGATTCTCACATGACTGTTTGTATTTCACAAGGAATTTGGAGTGAACATTCATGACTCTTTGGCTTCTGTCTTCTTATTCCTTTATCCAACTCAATTTTAAAATTATAACAATATGTACAAATTTCCATGCTACAGTGGGATTTTATTTTCCTTAGGATACTTGCCTTTGCATCACAAACAATATAAACAACAAAAATATTTACATTTTTAGTTACACATTTCAATATCACTCAGCGCTTTTCCTGAACTTTGGCTTTACTGGATTTGTCTTTTCTGCTGCTGTTGAGTGACTGCTCTGTATATTTCTATTCATCATGCCTGCAAACATTCCCTGTGACTTTTTCAGTTCTTACATTCTTTGTTTACCTCTGTTAGTCCCACATTTTCATCCCTTCTCTTTGGCATATAAAGTGCATACACCGAATTTCTGTGCGTGATACAACTGTATTTAGATTTTCACTTCACAATTCTGGCAATCTCACACTTCTCTTATTCTACGTTGGCAAGTTAAACCAAATAAGTCTGGACTATTTAATATCTTAATTCAAAGAATTGAGATATTAATTCAACATTCCTCTATAGCTGTAGCCTGACTGTCTCTTCCGTATACATATGTGCCCCCATATATATATATATGTGCTCTATATCAATACATATATTCAGCGTTCTTTAATTACCGAAAACGTTATAACAAAGTCCAACAATACCCAACGTCCTTTTATTAACTTGCAACCTTAATATATATCAATATATGGTCACACCTCCGTTCAACATTAGAGCATCCCGATATGGTTAACACCACATATATTTCATATGGCGCTAACTTTACAACTGTATTTATCTTTGCCAATACAATGATTTTCACATACCTTATTAACTCGTAAAACTTAATATATATTTGATTTGGGCCCACACACACAACACATTGCCAACGTGGGGTCAACACAGCCGAATCGTACCTTCGATAAATCCACGCGCCCATGTAATATAACTTTTAAATTCCGCGAGGGTTGATGACTAACCTTTGAACCAATATACGAGGCCTCTGGAATTACAGACTTCTGGAATGACATTCTCAACCTTAATTAAACTCTTTTAATATTTTCCATCGGACCTTATGCTAAGGTTACAATACGTCGACTGACATTAATAAACCGAATTCATTACATATATCTCCACCCCGGCCCCACAATACAATCGCGGAATGCATACACCATACCATTTATTAAACTTCATGCAAATCCTGTGAGCGATCACCGTTAGATATTGGGCCTCCAGATCAACGGTATGTATCAATATCTCACCGAGTCTTTGGTCGATAGTTAACGCGCGATGGCGCGCAGTGGATGGTAGTTTTGCAATGTCGGCCAGGGACACGCGTCGAGCTTTCTATGTAATCGCTCGCAACTCTTCAAATACCGCTTGCCGATGATAGGTGGTGCGATGAAACCCACCGTTCAGCTCTAAATCGCCGTTATTTTTCCTTCAGTCACGATTCCCTGCTCCAGGTTTCGTCCTCTCCTTTTTCCGCACTTTTGTGTGTTCCGCTCATTTATAAGTGGCCCTTGTTCCATAACATTTCAACACGGTCCTACCATATGTATAACGCACAGCTCCATTACTCTGTGCTTCCAAGGTTCTATTCATCAATGCCCTATTCCGTTGCGCTCAGGTTCCTCTGCCTTTCACTCAGGGTTCCGATTATTCTCCACTAGGACACATGCACATATTCACACAACCTAATTCAAGCAGAGCAGATATACATTCGCACATAAATTAAATCCATATATCCGCCATACACAATGTATGCAAATCAACGGCTCTACCTCTGCTTGTGATAACGGCTCTGCCTCTGCTGTGATAACGGTTCTGCCTCTATATGCGCTGCTTGACCTCTGCCTCTGCCTTCACTGTACATATTACCTACTGCTGTTCTTTTCATGTCTCTGTATCTCCTGCCTTCTTTGTCTGTCTCTATCTTTGCTACCTCCATTGCCATCAATGACAATATTTCCAACATGTTGGACCATGGTTGACCATGATTAACTTTCATATAAATACAAACATTTTCACACTCAGATGTTGGACCATGGTTGACCATGGATTATTTTCATATTGAGACAACCTTTGTCACAATATGGCATTGGACCATGGTCAACCACAGTTGTCACAATGTGATGCTGAACCATGGTTATTGACCATGACTAATTTTCATATTGAGATAATCTTTCTCACAATGTGATGTTGGACCATGTTGACCATTGTTGATTTTCATATTAAGACAATCTGTCACAATGTGTCATTGGACCATGGTTGACCATAAACTACCATGGTAGACCATAATCCCTACGATAAATATTATAAATTGTAAAATAAATATGGTTAACTATGCTTGATTTTCATATTGAGACAATCTTCATCACAATGGGACATTGAAATGGTTTACCATAATTGACCAAACTTGACGATGGTTGACAATGATTGATTTTCATATTGAGGAAATATTTGTAAGTATGTGGCGTTGGCCATGGTTGACCATGATTATAAACCCAAGGAATTTATATTAAACCCAAGGATTAATATTATAAACCTTATGAATAAATATAACATAAATATAGCATTAATATTTAATATTATAAATGCAAGGCATATAAACCCTAAGATTAATATTATAAACCCTAAAATAAACATGGTTGACCATACTTGACCATTGTTCATTTTCATATTGAGACAATCTTTGTCACAAAGCAGGTTGGAACATGGTTGGTCATGGTTGAACATGATTGATTTTCATATTGAGACAATATTTTTCACATTGCGACGTGAGACCATGGTTGATTTTCATATTGAGAAAATTTGTCACAATGTGATATTGGATAATGGTTGACCATGATTATAAACCCAAGGGATTTATATTAAAGCCAAGGATTTATATTATAAAACCTATGAATAATATTACACCCTGGGAATATGAACCCTTAGATTCATAAAACCAACATATTTATATTATAAACCCAAGGGAATAATAAAATCAAGGGATTAATACTAAAAATCCAAGGGAATAATATGAAACCCATGAGATTAATGTTATAAACCCAAGGTATATAAGCTCTACGATAAATATTATAAACCCTAAAATAAACATGGTTGACCATGGTTGATTTTCATATTGAGACAATCCTTGTCAAAATGCGATGTTCAACAATGGTTGACCATCGTTAACCATGATTGAATTTTATATGAATACAATATTTGTCAGAATGAGACGTTGAATCATGGTTGAGCATAGTTGATTTTCATTTTGAGACAATCTTCTTCATAATGCAACAGTCAACCATGGTTGTCACAATGTGACATTAGACCTTGAGACAATCTTTCTCACAATGTGACCATGTTTATTGACCATGATTGACCATGGTGGATAATGCTTGATTTTTATATTTAGATAATATTTCCCACAATGCAATGCTTGACCATGGTTGACCATGGTTGACCATGGTTTTTTTTAATATTGAGACAATATTGTCACAATATGATGCAAACCATGATTGACCATGGTTGTGACAATGTGACGTTGGACCTAGAGACAATCTTTTTCACAATCTGAGCATGATTATTGATTATGGTTGACAATGATTGACCATGGTTAACCATGGTTGATTTTCATATTGAGACAATCTTTGTCACAATGAGACATTGGACCATGGTTGTCCATGGTTAACCATGGTTAACCATGGTGAATTTCATATTGAGACAATCATTGTCACAATTTGACCATGGTTATTGACGACAGTTGACCATGGATATTGACCATAGTTGACCATGATTGACCATGGTTTACCATGAATGACTTAGATATTGAGACAATATTTGTCACAATGAGATGTTGGACCATGGTTGATCATGACTGACCATTTTTGTCACAATTTGACCATGGTTATTGACCATAGTTGACCATGGTTTACCATGATTGATTTTCAATTTGAGACAAACTTTCTCACAATGTCACATTCAACCATGGTTGACTAATGTTCACCATGATTGATAAATAATATTCATAAACCAAACAATTAATATTATAAAAACAAGGGATATAAACCCTAAGGTAAATATTATAGATCATAAAATAAAAATTAAACTCTAACATTAATATTATAAAACAAAGTATCAATATTATAAACCCAATGGATTAATATTAAGAACCTAATGGATTATACACCCAAGGGAATAACATTGAACCCTAGCATTAATATTAAACCATATGAATATAAACCCTAAGATTCATAATCCCAAGAGATTATTATTATAAATATAAGTTATTATAAACTTAAGAGATTAATATTAAACCCTAATATTAATATTATAAACCCTAGGCTTAATATTAAACCCTATGGCTAATATTAGAAATGGTAGGATTGTTATTATAAACCCAGGGGATTAATAAACCTATTAGATTAATATTAAAAGACGAGCGATTATCAACCCAAAGGAATAACATAAAACCCTAGGATTAATATTCAACCCTAGCATGACCTGAATATCTATAATGAGACTATTTTAGGGTTTTATAAATTCAATTGATTTTATGGATCAATGTAATAGACCCTTGGGTTTAAGGTTTATAGTCAACAAGATTCAAAACATTGCTAACAATGCTATGACTATGAATGATTATGGTTAACGATTGTATGACTGTGGTTGACCATGGTTTTACTATGGTTGACTATGGTTGAACATGGTTTTCATACGACTCACCATCATTTGACCAAGGTTTGACTATTGTCAACCATAGTTAAACATGATTTAATATAATTAACCTTGGTTTGAATATGGTTTGTCCGTGGTTGACCATATTTAGACTATGATGTCTCTATAGTTAACGATGATTTGATTGTAGTTACCATTCAAATAGTGATTGTTGATGCTAAACCATGGTTTGACTATGCATAACCCTGACCATCCAGTATAGGCGTTCGTGGCCAACAATGGTCGTCCATGATAGTTCAATATAGTTCACTATGGCTAACAATGAGTCACTTACTCAGGGGCCATTTCGTGCTTACTATGATTCATCGTGGTAGTCATGATGTTCATGCTAACTATCGATCCATGAGCCCATCTTGTACGCAACGAGTTCATTTCATGCATGATAGATTTAAGCACAAGTCTTATGACCTATATCAGCAAAACTATCTATAACAACAATAGATTTATTGTTTCCAAGGATATTTTTTAAGGTTACGTATATAAGCCAGTGGCATTGTGTAGTGCTTTGCTAACAGTTGTTACAACAACAATGTCATATTTAAGACAAGTCTTATGACCTATATCATCAAAACTATCTATAACAACAATAGATTTATTGTTTCCAAGGATATTTTTTAAGGTTACATATATAAGCGAGTGGCATTGTATAGTGCTTCGTTAACAGTTGTTACAACAACAATTTCCACGTCATGGACTTAGATAGTCGATTCTTGTTCATTGGCGGTGATTATTGCTGCACATAGCCTAGTAAATGTCTTTGGTTCAATCTGTGCTATGATTCAAAACATAAAATATTACATGCATCCTATAAATGCCTTTGCTTCTCCAAGATTATGAGCTTTCAAAAATAGAAGAAAATTGTGGGAAAAGCAACTTACGACGAAGGTATAATGGTGTTAATCTTCATTCCGTATGGCAGCCAAACAACCAACGGGATCAGAAATATCTCCTCATATCCTCAACGCGACAACTTGATTGCATGTACTGCATTCCGCATGATCAAAAATATTTTAAAAATTTTGGTCCTCATGAACGCATTACATTGAATTGAATTCCTGTGCTCAGGGCATTGATAGCAGAAAATAATGGCGAATAGTGATGGTGGCTAACAAAAATGCTTCACATTGCCATGTAATATGTGGAATAGAAATACTATTCATGAAGCCGCAGCCACTTCCACCTACTGGCGACCTCTCAAATAAAAAATTATTTGCTATGCAGCGTAATGTGATAGAGGAGAATGCTTCGTGAAGTCGTGTGGAATGAAATGCCACCGTTTCAAATATATTTATTAAATTAAATTTAATCCCTTCGCACTCCAAGAAATGGCAATGCTTCGACCTCCCCCAGCCGTAGATCACTGTCTAAGACGAAGCATATTCCAAACAGATTTTTTTTAACCGGGTTAGATATTTATGCATGTTAGATATGAGAGAAAACATCATATGGACGTGTCTGGAAAGAGAAATCAAGCTTGAGATTTCAGATGATAAAGTGACAAACATACTTGAGGACCTATTTTAAAGGAAATCAGACATATAATACTAACAATTCTGTAAATAATAATAGCAATAAATGATAAGTCTGTTATGAAAAGAAAAAACACCGTGAATACTCAGAGATTAGAAAGGATGGTTGTGACCCTCCTCCCTTAACAGAGGAATAAAGGATAATTGGAATGTTTTTTTAGAAGAACTATTAGCTTCAACTTTAATCTTTCCGCCATGCTTCCTAACCAACTAAGAAAGAGAGTAATTGAGAAATTGTTCTACTTTTTTACTAGCTCTAGATAATTGTAAAGTTTATTCTAGTTGTTTTTCCAAGAAGATAGTTGATCCAAAATAGATCATTATATTATTCATCATCCATATTGATGTTTTCAACATGGAAATAGTGGAGGAATTAGTTCCTAGGAGCATGGTTATCAGCACGTCCTAGTGTGGCGAATTGGAGTCTGAAATTTTTTTGAAGTATTTTGAGGCATCAAGCAACCTGTTTTAGGGTAAAACCTCACCTCTTAATTTTTGCACTCCCTAGTGATATTATACACATAGATACCTTTTCAATGGTGCAAAAATTTCGTCAATTAAAGTCTCTATGCAAAAGTTATGCCAACCCAAAAATTTACCTTCCTATCTTGACCACCGTGATTCGAAGCGATGTCATGTCATCCCCCATTATTCATGGAAAATGATCCAACCACGTGATTGTGGTGAATAAGACTCTAGAATATTTGATATTGTAACTCTAGTTAAGAGTTGAAGGAGTCAAACTTAACCATTAGTAGGCTATTTGGCTATGTTATAAATGAACCACTAGGAGGAAAATGTGTTCCATTGTATTGGAGTGCATTTTGTTCCATAAATGAGGAGAGTAGCCAAGAGTGGATAGGGAAAGAGAAAACATAAAGTATTTGTGCATTGTAGTAGCCCACTAGTGTAATTCTCACTTCTTTATACTTGCATCCATTTCCATTTAGACAAAGAGAGATAACAATAGCATCGGCTTCCAACTTGTTTTTTTTTTTAAGTCTTTCCCAAATAATATTTTGTGTTATTATGGTTGTCATTGATTGCATTTTATTTTGTTCTCTATTTCATGGATTTTCTATATTACATGCATAAAAATAGTAACTTGATAAATTTAAAAGTATAAGGAAAATAATCCTCATAGTACATATTTTAAATTTTTAGTACAAATATATCAGATATATTATGACAAACAATCTAGTGGAATACCCACAACAATTTACACGTCAATAGTCCATGGACAACCTATGTATTTGTATGCCAATATAATTCAACTATGTGGTGGAATTTTGTTTTCCTAATGTGGCTTAAACATGTATCCATGATTAATACAATAGGTATGTCATCAACCTCCTCCATCTCCTTCAAATATGTGAAATTCTAACCTTTTCCTTAATGGCATGCACACAACATAAGTAAGCCAAAGTAGTAGTGTTTGTGTCCAATTCAATTGTAGTTCAACATAGAGGGTTTTTAGCTTTGCATGCAAGATGAGGGTCCATAATGCCAAAATTAAAGTTAATCAAATCCGAACTTTGAAACTAAAATCTAGATTGGAAAGTCAAACAAGATAGTAAGAGATTAGGGAGAAAATATGGAAAATTACCCCTAACGTCTCTCTTAAAACAAGATATTTTTCCATTACTCAATGAAATGATCATGTAGAGGGGTTGTAGATATAGGGTGATGTTTGTAGAAATTGCTTTAAATAACACATTAATTATACATAAATGAATGGAAATTCTAATTTATCCATTTGACTAAGGCACAAGTAAAATGAAGCCTTTTCTTGCTAAAATTTAACACTTCCTCTTAGTAAGAAAATGGTTCTAAACAACTCCAATCCTACACCTATCAAACTCGAATTTAACTCTTGACAAAGCCTTTGTCAAGATGTTTGCATCCTTCTGGTCTGTAGGGATGTACTATAACATAACAATCCTCTTCTACACACCATTGTTGGGCCGCTAATATGTCATTATTATTATCACTTTTTAATACCTATTTCATCCATTTCTACTCTTCTTTATCATGTCATTTATCATAATTTATCATATAATTCGATTTTATAATTAGTTATGCTCTTATGGATGAATATTATTTCTTCTCCTTTATTTTTAATAAATTGATGATTATTATGCACGATTCTATCCATGATGGTTTATTAATATATTTTATAACAACACTCACCATTTTAGCCTCCAAGATATTTTCCAGATTGCAGATTTGATCTCCAGATCATCATTAAATATTCCAACTCATAAATTCGTTGGATTAAGAAGTGTCAGTTTTGCGTTCAATATTCTGGGCAAATGGAGAAGAATCTGGAAAATTCGGAACATGGGTTTTGTCGAGAACGAACCAAGTTAACTTTTTCAAAGAACGGTTTGCCAAAATTCAGCCCGTATTAAGAGGAATAGAAGGTTCCCTGAGGACAATTTTCTGAGATTCGCTGTTGTGGCTGTTTTCCAAATTCTTCCAGTTACAATACCAAATTCGACTTGTTCCTGTTGAAATATTGATGGGAATATATTTTCTTGTTGATCAATTGGTTGGGGACAATCCAATATTCTTATGAGGGATCATATTTACTATTTAATTTCTCCTCTTTATGATTATAAAAGGAGAGCATGTATTATGTATTAAGGGGGGATGGAGAGATTTCCTGTTGTAATTTTCAAAATTTTTCATCGACTCTTGTTAATTAAAATAGAGTACCACTTTGTAAATGATGTTATGCATGATTAATACAAGATCTTGTTGCCGTTTAATTTCTTAACTCTCGAGTAGAGCCCAGCGGTGTTTCACTGGTGGTTACGAGCCTGGCCCTGGTGGATCGATCCGCTATTGTATCATAACCTTTCAGTTATTGTTGTGTGACGGTTTGCAATTGTTTCCATTACAAATTTCAAGTTTAATAGTTTATTGCTTAATTTCTTCATAATATTAGCGTGTTACATTTCATTGCTGTTCCATTCTAACAAGAATTTTAATTCCTCTATCATTTATCCTTTTATGCTTTAATAGAGCTACGTTGTTTAGCAGTTGTTGTTCCATTCAGTTTTCTGCTTAATAAGATGTGTTGTTTAATATAATTTGTTGTTCAATTCTCTTAGATAGAGTTTGTTGCTCAGATTCATTAAGTTGTTGTTCAAATTCACTAGATAGAGTTTGCTGTCAATTCTAGATTTGCTATCCATTTCAATTCATTAGTTTACCGATTTCAAAGAGTTTTCTTTTAAAGTGCTTGCATAGTTTACTTTCATTAGTAACATTTAGTTCAAATTCTATTTTCATTTAATTGCTTTAAAGAAGGATTATCAACTGTAAAGAATACTGGTTATTGCTCCCACGTTCTCAGATTGATTATCTTGTTTTCATTTTATTTTAATTCCATCAGTTTCTAAAGGAAAGAGTTATCATTATTGCATCCTTGACTGATGTCTGCTGAGTGAATGGTTGGATTTAGAGCATTTAATTTCATGTCATTGTAGTTAGATTTATTTTCCAAGCATCTGTTTACTCTTGTATTTACAACACTGTACTACATATTGCAAGGCATTACTCTTAGATTGAATTGCAGCCTCATACAGAGTACACTCTTGAAATAAAAAATCGTACCTGGATTGATAATTAATGTAGGGTAAATAGGCATTAAAAAGACACCTTTTATACCTCAACATTTTGGTGCCGTTGCCGGGGAGAGTGTATGCCATTTAGAAAGAGTGATGCATATTTGATTTTTTTTGCTAGGGAAGAATTGGGTATTAAAAACAAAAGGTAAGAACCTACGTACCGAGTGAGGAACATACTCGTTCATTGGCCCGCTTCACATCAGAATTGAGTGAAATTTAAGGTAGGAATTGAAGTAGGAATTTTTGAAAAAATCTTGTAATTCCACTCGAGTGGTGATGTAAGCACACCCATTTCACTAACCAATTGACAGGAACATTGGAAGTAGGATCCTTAAAGAAACACATGAAGAACATCTTCTATTATGGTAAGAAATGACTCACATTTCAACTTTTGAATTCCCTATCAAAGATCTAGGAGGAGTGGCACAAATGCACATAATTCCCCCATTGTCTCTACCAAATTTTCATGTTTTGACAAATGAAGATCCAAAATACTTTCTAGAGGATATGATTATTGTAATAATGATAAAAATTTGAAAGTGTTTCCTCTTACTCTAAAAGGAGCAACTCTCTGATGGTTCATGAGCCTAGGTGGGAACTGCATCAAAAAATGGGAGGACATGAAGAACATATTCTTAAAGAAGTACCAAGACTATTGAAAATCCAATGAAGATATTTTCGGTATGATACAAGCGAAAGATGAAAGCTTCGAGGAATATGTAGAGTGATTTCAATATAACCTTCAAAAATCAAAGCATAAGCATTTGGAAAAAGATATCTTGAAAACACTCCTTCTTAAAGGAATCAAAGATGATTTTTTAGAACTCTTAAATCTGATAGGAAAAGGTGATGTTCTTTAGTTATCATATGATGATGTTTGTGAATTGTGCATAAGGTATTCAAGAGGAATTTCGAAGGCTGGTAAGAATTTTGGAGAAGTTTATTCTTTATTTTCCAAATTTACTACAATAACAAGAGACATAAGAGCTGAAATCAATGTTTTATTTGAAATTTTTAAATATGATTTTATTAGCTCTCTAAATTCACAATTGAATGTTTTTCAGGTTCAGAAAAATCAAGAATTTGATGAAGTGTTTTTCCCTCATTACCAAAATGAGCATCCCATAGATACTCACTCTTCCTTATCTAGGATGGAAGTAACATATAAAATAGATGGGGAAGCTGCAACAAGGTTAAAACCATGGAAATCATGGCCTACAAGTATGGTTCAAAACAATTCCTCTCCATTCTCTTACTTGCATAATCCATTATGGAATACTCATATGTTAGGGTAGCCATGCCAATCTCAATATAACCACCATCAATCTTGTCTACAAGTTTGGCATGGTTCATTTTATGATTACATGTCTACTCTTCCTCATCTTGTAGCACAAACACATCTTCTAGCTCTTCCACAACATCTTGCTTGCCTATCAAAATCATCCATTCAACCCAATCAACTACATCATCAAAATGCTCCATTTCCTGCTCAACTCATTCCACACCCTCACCGTAATAAACCAGTACAACATGCTTACAGTGTTGAACTGCAAAATTTACCCACCCTTCCCACCCATTCTATCTCACATGCACCATTGGAGAAAACTTATAATGAGATTCAGAATGCATCAAATCCAAAAATTGTAGGGGTTATGAAAGAAAATGAGGTTTCTTCTAGCATGCATCAACAAGATATTTTAAACACTCAATAACTTCATGATATGATGGCTATGAGAAATCAAGAAATTAAGGGATACATTGAAGATTGGTTTCACTCCATTTGTTTGCAGCATCACTCCATGCTTCAATAATTTTTGGCACCATATTTTCAAGGGAAGTTGGCTTCTCATACCCTAATTTTTATTAACATGCATTTTTCAAATTTGGGTATGTACATACTTGAAGCCTTATTTCAAAAATGGTTACAATGGAAATACTCTTATACGTAATCATATTCATTTTCCAAATCAGAGTAGGCTAGTAAAAAAATAAATAAGGAAATAAAATAAACACATTTATTTTATTTTATTTTTGTAAAAATAGTTGTTTTTGTTGCAACACGTTGTGGAAATCAACATCGATGATAAATATTTTAATTGATTTGTGTATGTAGATGCATGATTTGTGTATGTAGATGCATTATATTGAAAAAAAAAATTCTACAAACACTTATATTCATTTTTATCACCAATATGGAAAAATTGCTTGAATATCATATTTTTTGGCTTGCGGGCTTGATGAAATTTCTAAAAACAGAGTTGGGACAGTCATGTTTTGAGGGACCATAAGTGAATATTTTTAAAACATGTTTCTATCCTAAGTATCTCTTGATGTCTACTTTCCAACCCAATTTTAATCACTCCATTTGGATTTGAAACAAAAAATTTAGAACCAAAATATTGAAAGGGCGTCTAGTAGGCAACTCAGGAATAGAGTTGGGACAATCAGTTTTTGGAGGCCTAAATGACTATATTTTTAAAACCTATTCCTATGGTATATTTATCTTTGAATCTAGTTTACAAATCAATTTTAATCATTCTATTTTGATCTCGTATGAGGAATTTATGACCAAAATACTAGCTGCTTATCATAAGTCAACACTCTGGAAACTCTGTTTTCTCGGCTGTTCATTAGCGTATTTGACCCATCAATTTTTCTTTTCTTCAAAACCTATTTCTATTGGAGATCAATAAACGAATCTAATTTAATCTCCAATTTGAATCAGTTCAATCCGCCATCAAACGAAAAAATTATGCTTGAAATATAAATTGTTGGTCTGAGCTGGAAAATCGAAAATGACTCTATTATGCAGGTTGTTGTAAGCAAATTTAACATACCATTACATGGAATTTTAAAAAATTGTTTCTATTTGAGACAAATCTCTGAATTCAATTTCATTTGGCTTTGGAATCACTCAAATTTTACGAAAAACAAAGAATTTATAATTGAAACACTGTAGGGTAGCATGATTGGCCACTGCTCTCCCGCAGGTAATAAATTAATTTTGCTTTATTTCTTTCGTGGATTTGTTTTGCAGAGTAGCTATTTGTTTTTTTTCATAATTCTTGGATTAAGAGATCCCAATCACCTCTTTTTCTCCGTGATTTAATGTTTTATTGCAGGTAGACACTCGTTTTTTGCAGGTCTCAGGAGAACAAAGAAGGTCAATTTATGGACGAACGATTCTTGAAAGAAATTTTAGTGAAACAAGGGCATTACATTCAGTTCATTACCTAACATATTCATAACAAAAGAAATGAATAATTGGTTTCTATTTGACAATTCATGTCACTGCTGCCAAAACATTTTTCATAAAGATCATCTTTTTTCCAATGATAGATTGATATTCCTTTAGAAAATAATCTCATAGCTGTTGTAACTTAATAAAGTGTTGTTTCTTTTCTGATTTCTTTTATGTTTTTTTGTTTTAGGTGTTGATCCCTTCAAATTGTAGTTTCCTCTCAATTGACGATTGAACAATAAGGACCCCACCATGCAAGTTTCTGTTACAGAAGGCAATTCTTTGGCAACACCAATTCTGTAAAAAAATTACTTTTTCTTGAAACCTGTACATAAATTTTCCTTTCTGTTTGATTGGATTTTCTTAGATAATAGATTGTACATTAGTTTTTTTCTTTCCCTTATTTTTTCTTTTGATGTTCCCTACAGCAATTTATGCGTGTATTTTCTTTGTTGTTCCCTATATGGAACAACACCTTTTGTGTACCTTTATTTTTCATGTTGTTCCTATTAAGGAACAACAGCTATTCATCTTAACGAACAACAACCGTCTCTCTTAAGGAACAACAATCTTGCGTGCTTATATTTGTTTGTTGTTCCTCTTAAGGAATAGCAGCCGTTCCTCTTAAGGAACATGTTTTTTTGCCGACTATTTTTGCTGTCCCTTTTCAAAGGAACAACATTTCCGCGGATTATTTTTTGTTGTTCCTTTCAAAAGGAACAACATTTTTTTTCCAATTGTTTTTGTTGTTCCTTTCAAAAGGAACAACATTTTCGCAGATTGTTTTTTTTATTCCTCTTAAGGAAAAAAGGAAAAACAGTTGTTCGATCTAAGGAACAACACTTTTTGAGTGCATTTTTCTTGTTTTAGAATAACATTTTGAGGATTTTTGTGAATTCTTCATGACTCTTTTAAAGGAAAACATAAAATTTATGCAAGGACACAAAAATTAGAGGTTACTGAAATCAGCAAATCAAAAGAAATTGTAATTTTTAATAAATTGTTTTGTAGTGATAAGAAAAGGAAAGGACACAACCATCTATATCACTTTGTTGTCTTTATTTTTACTAAAATTAATATGATCGGTTATCTTTATCATGTTGGTTCTTCCCTAAATCTTCATAACTCTCTTTGATTTTTTATTGAATAAGAATAAGGGCATACTTTCTCTATTGAGATGTTTAGACTTCTTCCACCATCCCTAATCTTAAGGAGTCTTGAGTCATCCTCTATACATAAATAGGGAAGTGCTACATAAAAAAAGAAAAAAAATATATCTATATGATTACTAACAATTCTATGATATGGCAAATGGAGGATAGGGGGTCTCATTAAGAGCCAACCTACCATGATCATAAGGGAGCAGCGAAGTGGCATTCTCGTTATGGCCACCACACCAGGGATATGATCCAATGGACAATGGAGAGAAATAAAATGTCCTTGGAACAGGAGGTCTCATGACGAGCTGGCCTGCCCACCTTTCACTCATTCCTGGTGAATGGAATTGTGATTCATCTGGTTCCCAAGCCAGCACAGTGGCCTCCATCATGACATCACACAGCACTTCCCTAGGAATAAATAAAGGATAATACTTCCAAGGGTGAGAAAACAACTTTGTTAAGGTTATAGACACCTGTGGGCAACAGAGCTCTGCTGATGGTATTGGAGTCATATTTTTCACAAATCAATAGTAATGATGAACCCTTTTCTTATATCTTTATCTAATATCAAATGAGAGTATGATCCTAAACCATTTGTTCAGAACCTCTTATGCATGAAATTTATTTATAAATTGATCATAATGGTTTATGTGGATAATGACCGCATAAGTATTTTTTTCACATCAACTGTCCTTTTCCCTTATTTTCGAATCATTACATAAAAATCTCCATATCTACTCATGATTTTAAAATATGCATTGATTTCAGTAATGCGATAATATGTTGATCGTATCATAAGTATGTATGCCTTTCCATGTTGTACAATTGCTGTGCAGTACGCTGCTCTTCTATTTGCCCCAATATTCATACTGCATTTCTATAGAAGTTTTTCTGCTTAAAATTTTTGCATGCATCTTATCTGTTGCTCTTCAAAATTAACACCGTGGATTTAAGAAAATTGCATGCAGAATCGTGATTTGTTTACAAGAGAACAACAAGTATGGGGGGGAAATTATATTCGCAGCACACAACGAAGGTTCGCGGAACTTGCGAACACACACAATTATTTAGACATGATGTGTTTGCATGGCTTCCACCTTTTGCATCACTTTTATTATCCGCTCAGCCTACATCAACTTCAACAAATGTCAGTCCCTACATGTCATTCCACACTTTTTTTTGGAGGTAACACTTGAGGTAAAATAACATAATTTTCTGATTTATTATGAATTTAGGAGAATTTCATGAAAATCCATTGAGCATTATTTATCATCATTCATTCCACATATTTACCACTTCCCATTTTTCAGAGACATCTCATCTTTCAGTTTGGGGGAGTGTTGCTTTCGTTCATTTCTTTCTTATGACCATGTCAGTAATATTATTTATCATCCATTGATATTCTTATTCATTCTCAACACCTCTGTTATTCCATGTTGTTTTACACCAAGCATAGATTTCAACAAATTGTAGCAACCACCTCTCTTTGTTTTCTAGCATTGCATGAGGACATGCTAATTCTTCAGTTTGGGGGAGTAATTGCTACACATGATGGATGTTTTCTACTTTCTTTCTCGTTTAAGGCATACAATTTCATTTTTATACCATGCAGAAATTGATTTTCATATATCTTTAAAACTATGAAATGAATTATTGTGATTTCTGGATAACCAAGAGGTATCATTAAAATACACAAACCTAGATAATTTCACATTAAATTAGTTCATAAAATTTTGAAAATTATGCACTATCACCTGTTAACCACCTATAAATTTTTTTATATGAAAAGGTGGCTAAATCATTTTTGGAGCCTTCAAGAAATAGGTTTTATTGCTAAAAATTTTATCTCTTGAATACTCATGAAGACATCATGACCTATGTTTTAACCTTTACTGCTGTTTCCATTTTAAACTCTGAAAATCTGCTGATTTCATAGAGAGAAGACTGGTACAAAACACCATTTTTTCTTTCCTCCACTCAAAAAATAACCTTCATTTTTACCCCTTCTATTCCCCATGGAATTCCTCTATTTTCCATTTTCCCCCTTTTCCCCTTCATAAGATCCTCTTTACAAAGTTTAAAACTAACTTTTGAACTTTTCCGAAACCCCCAAATCCATCAAAAAACTTTGAAAATTGCATAAAAAATACATTTTTTGTATTAAGGCTTAAACCCCTTTGGGCTAAGTCCTAAACCACTTCCCCACATGTGCCTTGGCACTAGAACCAAGCGCTAAGCCCTTTCGGCGCTTATCACATTGGAGAAAACATAGCTCACAAGTCTTTTTGCTTTATTGAGACCTCCGATGTGATTGGCCCCTTATCACCTAGCCCTCGATCTTATTACCACTTCATGTAACCCTTGGGCCCGAAATCAGGCGCTAAGAATTGTTTAAAAATAATCTCTGATGCATATTTCCCTTTGTAAATTCATAAACCCATTTTCCTAAGTTTTGGTCTAAACCCACCGGAGTAATGTTTTTTAATATAAATGGGTAGATTGAAAAGCCCCGCATCAAAGTTCCAATGCGATTAAGCCCCATTTGTATAAACTCTCGCCCTCCATTTCTCTACATATAAACCTACGCCTGGGACCAAGAGTTAAAGTCTCGAAGTGCTAATCGCATCGAATAAAATCAAAATGGGTAGATTGAAAAGCCCAAAGGCCCGATCCCGATTGGCCCTTTCTATGTATAAGCCCCGGGCCTTTTGTTTTCCATGTAAACCATAGGCCCCGCAACCGGGTGCCATTCCTTATATATAACCTGCACCAAGCCAAAACCTTTGTATTTCATTAATTTTTGGTTTACATAAGTCTTAAAGGGTTTCTGCCGGTGCATGATTTGAAACAATATCCACCATTTATCTCAGACCAATCAACGGCCCGCGCAGTATCGCATCGAAAAATTTCGTCGGGCGCATTTATATTTTATACCACCCCCGATTGGTCATTCCCTGATCCATCTTCTACCGTCGATCTGATCTGCAGATCGACGGCCCATAGTCAATCGCATCGGCACCATTTAGTTTTGTTCCCCCATCGATCACCAAGCCCAGATTACATCTGGGCCGTCCACGTGTCCAGATCGGACGGTCCAGATCAATCCTTTCGACTTTGGTTATATTTTATGCATTCCACTTCATAAAGATTTCTTGGCTAATCACATCCATTGATCTCTGCAGATCAACGGCCCTTATTAACCCATTCTCTGCCTTTGCATTATTTTGTTCATACCCAAGATCACATCTCAGCTGTTGATTTGTTCCATCCAATGGCCCATATTAACCTCAACAGGTCCTACCCCTATGGGTCCTTCCTCCCTCTAGATCTGATCTCCGCTGTCCAAATCTTTGATCCAACAGCCCAGATTAAAACCGCCCTGCCTCTTATCCCCCGCACTTCTAGTCAATTTCGTGCATGCTCTCCACTGTTCAATCTGAGGGCCTAGATTTGATGGCCCATGGGGGTTTTCGTGCAATTTTCAGCGTCAAGGTTAATTTCCAAAATTTACGCGATATAAGCTGTTTTCTGGTGCCACGTGTCGGGTGGGGCCACATATTGCATTCGAAAAGGCAATACCGCCTACCCGCCTTTTTATCACGCGAAAACAACTGTTTTGCCCTCCGAAACCACCTATCCCCTTTGCACTATATTGTATTGCATTCCTCCTCAACCGTTGATCTCTACAGATCAACGGTCCCAGATCATTTCCACTTTATAACTATCGCCCTCCGCTTCTACCAAAGGTTTTCAACGGATGATCTCCACCGTTGATCTCATGGCCTAATCTCATCCGACGACCCACGATCATCCCGAAACTCCAATTCCCATTTTTAACCATATTTCCTCCGATAAAGGTTTTTAACCTTATTTCTTTACATTTTCACCTTTTCACCATAATGTGACCCCTTCGCATTATTAACTCACTGCTAATCTCAACCGTTGATCTTCTTGGTCAATCATAGATCAACGGTTCCGACTTAAAATATCCCATCGCTCTCCTTTTGACTTCTACACACGATCTCCACTGTCGGATGCTGCCATCCAACGGCCACACTCCTCCCCACAACCTCTAAAGAATTTTTACCCCAATACGCAGGATTTCTTAATTGTTTTTTGTATTTTGCAGGTTTTAATGATTTTTCCATTATATAAAAGGAAAATTGAAGCCGAGGATGACGATCCTCCAGGTTTTTGCTTATGAAGAAGAAATCATTGAAGTAGGGTTCAACTCCACATTTCGTCGATGCTTCATGGGCATCGATGTCATATGAGCCCTTTGTAGCACCTGCACGTCAACAAGATACAGTGAAGATTAAAAGAGACAGAGAATATCAGTGCTGAAAACTTGTCACAGTAGAACTGAAGATTCAAGATTGTTTTCACATTGTCGGTCGATTACGGATAATATTGAAAATTAAAAGCCTAGTCCATTGGATTAAAACACAGTTAAAAGAAAATCATAAACATTTATCAGACATAGGACAGCTCCACTGCCACATCAGAGGCTAATTGATTCCTCTCAGCTACCTAATGCCACCTGTAGCCTCCTAGCATTCAATAGACGGCCGAGTAATGA
The DNA here is from genome assembly GCA_034641835.2 of Pinus albicaulis. Taxonomy (NCBI): domain Eukaryota; kingdom Viridiplantae; phylum Streptophyta; class Pinopsida; order Pinales; family Pinaceae; genus Pinus; species Pinus albicaulis. Next base: position 64,334 of record JAXQQM020074680.1, on the reverse strand, counting down.
CCAAAACACAACATATCTTCCCCAATACAGCTGAATATTTATTTCGAATCAAAGAAGCTAATATAAACTATCAGCGGAATTATTACAGAGATAAAACATAGCCTTAAAAGTCAACAAAAGCTCCCACCGAGCTTAATTCTTAAATGTAAAACAATTAATACAGACAAACATTTGTAAACTTCTCCATCGAGCCCCTCAAAGGACGAGAAGTATTAAATTCTGTATTAATTGACCCAAGAGATCTTTTATCAAATCCCACCTCCTCATTTCTTCTATAAAAAATATTGTAGAAGATAAGAAAAGGTTGGTTGTTGAACTTTGAAATATACTTGTGCTCAAATTTTCTACCTGTAAATAGTGTTCAAAGGCTCTTGAAGCTATTTTTGTGATAGAATAGGTAGGCTGAGAAGTGAAGATGATTGTTGAACTGAAACATTGGACTTAAAGCTGTAACTGGTTTGAAGCATCAATACAAGCTGATTTATGGGATCCTGGTTTATGTCGACGGTGATGTTATTTCTTATTGTATATCATTATTTTATTTATGTTATTCACTTTGTCCATCTTCTCTAATAAATAACAACAAGCATAGAGTTAGGATTTACCATATATCAGTACCCTTCTCTGACTGATAAGCTTTATCTAAATGTTTTCTTCCAAATTGTGTTGTTCAGGAATGATTTAATTTAGTTTCAAGCAATTAGGAATGTTGGCGTTCCCTCGTCCTACTATCTAGGCTAATTGTTATTCCTGAATGCTATTTTCAGTTTATGTTAAGTAGAGATGAACTGAGGAAATTATGGTGAGCCCTATCCTTTAGTTTTATCCCCAAAAACTATCTAAAATTTTCCCTAAGAATGTTTTGAAAGCAGGCTAGGTTCAATGTCCTTACCTGATCTTAGACATTTCTTCGTTATCATATGTGTTTCCCTTTGTGTTTAAAATGTTTTCTATTGAAAGTGCATCAAAATCTGGCTAGTTTCAAAGTACTTACGAGATCTTAGATTACTTTTATGTCTTTCTTAAGTGTATGTCAAAATAAGGATAGTTTCAAAGTACTTACCTGATCTTAGGCTGCTCTTTTTTCTTCATTTTTTTAAATTCCCCTTCTTGTTGTATCATTTCATTCCATAAAATCAACTTTAAAGAGATCCTTAGACATAGATGACTTGCTCCATGGACCACTCTTGAACCTTGTTGTTTCAATTAAACCCTATTATGACTCCATAGCCCAATGGACTAAAAACCAGCGTTATATCTATCTTTTTACCTGAAGCTTGTTCTGATTGCTTGCAACTTCACACCTTTGAAAATTTTTCCTTTTTAGAACTTTCCACTCAAATAATAATCATGCTCAACCATCCAAAAACAAAAAAAAAAACCTTGGACTTCATAACTAGGCTAGTATCATCACCCAAAACCTTTAAAGATAAATCCATCTTTGCACTTATTGGAGAGATCCCTCTCCGGATTTAGGAGGGCTAGATCCTAAAATCCCAAAGTGGTTGAAATAGTGTTCTCCCGCAGTTGGACTTTTCCAATATTGCTAATTACATGGAGCCAACATCTTTTGTTGACTCCACTGGGGAATCTGAGTTATTTTCTTGTTGGATACTTTAAATATCTCAGAAACCCCTTTACTCACTAAACATTTGGCATATTGGCCAACTTAGCCACTAGCAACAACATCTTCTGGTGACTCCGCTGGGGAATTTCTGAGTTAAAAATCAATCTAATTACACCTTGAGACTTCAGAAAATCCCTTGACTCACTGAACATTTAGCATATTAGCCAGCCGAGCCACCAGCAGCTAACATCTTCTAGAGACTCCGCTGGGGAACTGAGTCCATTTTTATCTTAGGTTCCCTTGGACACTTCATAAACCTCGTGAGTAAAAGCAGCCCTTTTCAAGCACTACTAGGTAAAAGGTAATTATGATAAAACTTGTTTGAATCAGTGAAAAACTAGGCAAACCCTAGGATTCTCATAAGAGCTTATCTAACCTTGAAGGATTAGCTAGCTTGGCCATAAGAGCATTCTGTCTTTGTCTCATAACCGTAGCTAAGTTTTGAAACAGATTTAGGACACTCTTAACAACCAATAGGACTAAAAAATAACTCAGAAAACCCAAAAAATATTTCAGATTGGTATTCAATAAACATGGTGGTGGACCATAAAACCTTTTACCTCCAAAAGAGCTAAAAAATTCCACTTGGTGACTCCACAATCCTAAACACACCTGAAGACTCCACTGGGAAGATCCATAATCTTTGTAACAGTATTCAAACTTGGTTAGAGGACTGTAGGATTAAAGTTTGCGTGAAACAGATTAGTTAACCTCTTAAAGATTTTCATATCTGGTTGAACTTTTATTATTCAGTAGGGTCCAAAAAACACAGCATAGTGGCTCCTATAAAGATTCATACTAGAGCCTATCTTGACCCAAACCCACTTAATATAGTTGATAACCTGGAAAGTATCCTTAGGAAGTCTCCTGAGATAAAATTTTCAACTGTTTTTAGATCACCCTTGAGAGCTAATCCAGTTCCTGAAAATCTTACAGCTCTACAACAATCACAAGCAGATCTAAGAAATCCATTTAGAACTAGGTCTCTTGATGATTTAGATCAGCTAGATTTTGAGTCTTCACTTTCATCTCTTGAAACAAGTAAACGTCCTGGTATTAGAGAAAAAACACCACTTGATTTGCATTTCCTTCACAATTTAGGTGTCTCTCATCCAAGATCAGCTTAGAAATCTATTCCTGGTCCTTCCACATCTCTTCACCCTACATCCATTTTTCAAACCACTCCACTCCAACCCACTTTCCCTCTTGTTAATCCACCTCTTGTAAATCCACCTCCACCACATATCATGGCAGCATGGTATGCTCCCTTAGTTCTTCCTATACCATTAGTCAACCTTCCACAGGACTATTAGTCCAAAATTCCATTATATGATGCTAGAAATGCTACAACTGCATCACAACATGTGGATAAAATGAATAACTACTTTGACAGAAATGAAATTGATGATGAATCTGTCAAACTAAGACTATTTTCTCAGAGTCTGGGGGGAGAAGTGAGAAAATGGTTTAAAGGCTTAACCCCTCAGTATAAATGATATCCAAGCTTTCCATCAGACATTTCTAAAAAAATGGGAAGTGAGAAAAAACCCTCTTCAAATACTTTCTGATTACAAGAACCTCCACAGAAATACTGGGGAAAGTGTACAAGATTACTGCACTAGATTTAATAGTGTGTATAATTCCCTTCCCCCAGATCTAAAACCTCCACAAGGCTCAGCATTAAACAAGTTTCCTGAAGGGTTTGACCCTGAAATGGCCTATCAATTGAGAGAGAGAGATCTTCTAACCCTTGAAGATACGAAAAAAGGGGCTCTTGCTGTGGAAGTTAACTTGATGGAGAAAAGAGCAAGAATGAAGAATGAGAAGAGAGTATCCTTCAGAGAGGAATCCACACCTTCTACTTCCAGCTCAAAGATGGAAAGAATGATGGAAGAGATGATGAAGAAAATGAGCATCCTTGAGACAGCATAAGAAAGTCAAAAACCAAACGGCTCCTCAAAACAGAAACCAAAACCAAAATCGGAATTTCAGAAGGAACCAACCTCCAAATAGACCAAGGGAATATGATCAATAGATCACTCCTCCCTTTCATAAAAACTATGTAAGTGAGGTTGAAGAAACAGATGAGAAAACAGAGGAAGATGATATCAACATGCTGGGAGTAGATAATGATGACTTGAGGTTCATTATGATAGAAAACAAGGTCTTTACACACCTTTTGATGACATAAGAGATGATGATGAGAACTATTATCAAGACATGGAGAATGTCATCTTAGAATCTCAAAGGGAATATGACCTTAGAAGTAAAACCAATCAACAAACTCACAACACCAAAACCTCTGATAAATATTCACAAAACAACACTATAAGTAAACCAAAAATTGTAAAACAAAAGGACAAAACAGTGGCTGGAAATTCTGATAAAGGTAAAGGGAAAGGCACTCAAAACAATGAAAAACACAGTGCGGACCTTAGTAGTACTAACACTTCAGCTAGTACTCATGTTAAAACCATTTTGTCAAATGTAAATAGAACAAATCAAAAAACAGATTTTGTTGATAGTATGGTAGTTAACAATGCTGAGACAATTACTTCAAAGAATCAGATGCCTTTCAGCCTAGAGCAGGAAATTTCCAAAATTAAAATCTTTGTTCCTCTCTCCAAGTTAGCTGCCCAAAATGTATATAGGACCCAAATTTTGAAGGCTTTAAATATAGAGTATAGTAATGAAACAATCAATCTTAATGACGACCAGCCAGAGCTTATTTTTTGTCCAAAGATTGAAGGTAGGTATCAAGAGGGACCTGTTCCTCCCTTTTATGTGAGTTTAAACGTTCATGACAAGATTTTGCATAATGCTATGCATGATTCTGGGGCCTCTCACAATTTAATGCCCAAAGCTGTAATGGAGAGCCTTGGTTTAGAAATTACTAGACCTTATAAATACCTTTACTCCTTTGACTCTAGAAGATTAAAATGTTTAGGATTAATCAAAGACCTCTGCGTTAACTTAGCCAGGATTCCGGCCAAATGCTTAGTCATGGATATTGTTGTGGCTGATGTACCCCCAAAGTATGGAATGCTATTATCACGATCTTCGGGGGCTAAGTTACAAGGAACTATGAAGATGGACATGACCTATGCGACCATCTCTCTGTTTAATCAGACAAGAAAACTATACAGGGAGTCCCATATGTAGTACATGGTGACTAGTCAAGACAGACCTCAAAACTCTCCTCTGTATTCTCTAAATAGAGGCCTCGATTCTTTTATCCTGTTTAACGATGAAACATTCAGTAAACAAGTCACTTTAACTGAATTAATGGCCAATAGAGAGGAAGAGGTAAACACCACAGAAGTGTCAAAACCGCTTGCTGCATTTCAAAATTTTAGCAAACCAAACACTGGTCTTGAACTACAGATCCTGCGTCCATCACTTTTTAACCTTGAGAGTCAAGGAAGAAACCCTCAATGCAGTGGAAAACCTGAGGAGTTAAAACAAATTCAACTAAGTGTTGATACTCATGAACAATCAGAAAGCATGTTAGGTGTAGAGGACAATAATCAAACGAAGGAACCTGAAACTAGTCCTCTATGGAGTATGTAATTTGACGGGTCCTGCACTAGAAGCAACGGTGGTGCAGGTGTCTGGATTCGTAACACTGAAAACAACCACACAGAAAGTGTTTCTTGTAGATTAAACTTCTAGTGTTCGAATAACATAGCGGAGTACGAATCCCTTATTTTAGGCTTGCATATGTTGAAGAAATTAGGAGCCAAGAGAATTAAATTTTATGGGAATTTAGAATTAATCATTAGGCAAGTCAATGCGGAATACAATGCTAATAACCCCAGACTTAGGGCCTATCGAAATGATGTCATGGTTATCTTAAAAACTTTTGAGGAGTCCCAGTTAATTTTTGTCCCAAGAAAAATAAATATTGCGGCCCACAGCTTAGCCTTTGCTGCTAGAATGTACTTAATGCCATATGAAACTAAATAATGCACAACTCAGATTAAATTCAGACCAGTCGTTCCTAATAATGAAAAATATTGGCAAGTGTTTGACGAAGACAAACAAATAGAAGACTTCATGCAATTCAGAAATGAATTTGAACTACACGGTTTGGATTCAGATTATGAAACAAATTGCAATAGTGAAGAAAATTTTCTTGATGAAGAAGAAAAGTCTCCTGAGCTCGCTAATATTATTCTTTTGTCTAACAAACTCAAAGACACAACGGAAATGATTGCAGAGTTAGAAATAAAGGAGTTAGAAATCCTACAGCCTAAATATCAGAGTTTTCCTAAGGGTCTGGCCCCTTTAGAAGAGTTGTTTGATTTTAACGATGTGCCCAAGAAGCCAAAACTGGAACCTGTAGAGATTGAAGTTGAAGAGTGCAATATAGGTTTTAAACTAAAACCAATGATGATCAAACTGTCTAAGACTTTACTAGCTCACATTAAACTCAAATACATATAGCTGTTTAGATAATTCTTCGATGTTTTTGCATGGAGTTACGAAGATCTGAAATCTTATGCCACTGAAATAATTCAGAAAAAAATCCCTCTCAAGGAATACCAAAAACCATTAAAACAGAAGCTGCGTAGAATAAACCCTGTTCAGCTACCTTTGGTTGAGAAGGAGATCAAGAAAATGTATGAAGCTGGTATTATTGTCCCTATTAGATATTCTGAGTGGGTGTCTAATCTAGTGTCAGTTAGGAAGAAAGCAGGAGATATTAGGCTTTGTATAGACTTTAGAGACTTAAACAAAGCTTCAATTAAGGAAAAATACCCTTTACCTAAGATGGATCATATTTTACAAAGGGTGGTTGGTTCCAAAAGAATTTCTTTGCTGGATGGTTACTCAGGGTACAATCAGATTTTATTCCACCCTGCTGATCAATTAAAGACAACATTTACTACACCTTGGGGCACTTTCATGTATGTGAAAATGCCTTTTGGTCTAATGAATGCTGGCACAACCTTTCAGAGAGCCATGGACATAGCATTCTCAGAAGAATTAGGCTACTTCATCATTATTTATCTTGATGACGTTATTTTTTTTCAAATACAGATGAAGAGCACTTAGAACATTTAAGAAGAGTATTCGAGAAATGAAAATGTTTGGGATATATTTAAACCCTAAGAAAACATTGTTCGGGCTCCAAGAAGGTAAAATTCTTGGGCACATTATTTCAGAAGAGGGTATAAATATAGATCCAAAGAGGATTGAGGCCATATTGCAAATCTCTCATCCTCGAAACATCAAAGAACTACAATCTTTCATTGGAAATATTAATTTCTTGAGAAGGTTCATACTCAATTTGGCTGAGCTCCTTAGGAACATTACAAACATGCTGAAGAAGGAGCAAGGGGTAAAATGGACCTTGGAAGCAAAGAAGTCCTTTGAGCTAGTGAAACAAGCATTAACCAAAACACCGGTTCTAATAAGTCCTGATTTTTCAAAAGATTTTTATATTTTTTTGTTTGCATCAGAACATACAATAACTGTTGTCCTTTTACAGAAAAATCCACAAGGACAAGAGCATCCTATTGCATTCTTTAGCAGGGCATTGAGGGATGCTCCTTTGAAATATAACATTATGGAAAAGCAAGCTTTTGCTTTGGTCAAAGCTTTAAAAGACTTCAGAGTATACATCCTTCACTAACACATCATTGCTTTTGTCCCAAAATCATTTTTGAAAGACATTCTAACACAGGACCCAGATGGTAAGAGAGGTAAGTGGATAGATGTTATTCTTGAATATGATTTAGAGATCAAACCCACTAAACTCATCAAAGGCCAAGGTCTAGCTATATTGATGGCTGAATCAAATTTTGAGGTTCTTGATATTAATATGATTAATGCTTTAGATGAACAAGAGGAAGTCTCAACTCCCATTGTTGAATATCATTTTATGAATTCCTCTTGGTGTGCTGATATTATTTATGTTTTTCTTAATTTGAATACACCTCTTGGTTTGAAAAAAATAAAGGCAAGGTTTCTGAAGTTAAAAGCTATAAACTATTTCATTATACATAAATGTCTTTATTGGAAAAATTCAAGTGGGATATTTCTTAAATGTTTGCCTGAGTTTGATGTAGAGAAGGTTAAGCACTAATTCCATGAAGGAGAATGTGGAGGCCATTTATTTTGGAAGACAACAACCAACAAAATCTTGGGGGTTGGTTACTATTGGCCTACTCTTTTTCTTGATGTGCACAAAATGATCATTGCCTGTCATAAATGCCAACTTTTGGAATGAAAAAGGAAGCTGCTACCCTCACCTCTGTGCCCAATCACCGTTGAAGCTCCATTTCAACAGTGGGGACTTGACTTCATAGGAGAAATCCATCCACCCTTATCTGCCCAACATAGATGGATTCTCACTGCCATAGACTACTTCACCAAATGGAAGCCATCCCCTGTAGGCAAGTCAATGATTCTATTATTATAAAATTCATGGAGACTATATTCTCGCTAGGTTTGGATGTCCTACCAAGATCATCACTGATAATGCAGCAGCATTTGGATCAAAGAAGATAGTTGAATTCTGTCACAAATATCAGATAACATTGGGTCATTCCACGGCCTATTACCTTCAAGGCAATGGGCTTGCAGAATCCCCAAACAAGAGTTTGGTGAACATAATCAAGAAACTGTTGGAGGACAACAAAAAGTATTGACACGCAAAGCTAGTTCATGCGTTATGGGCTGACAGATTGACATTGACGAAATCTATTGGTACGTCACCCTTCCAGTTTGTGTATGGTACTGATGCAATTTTTCCTACGAGCCTTGGTGTACCAGTTATGAAGTTGATTCAAGAGTTTCAAACTAAAGATAATGACATGATCAGAAGGATAAATCGGACCATTCACCTTTAGCAAACCAGAGAGGAGGTTTATAACAAAGCATTACAGAAGCAGGACAACATTAATTTTTTTTTTTTATAGAAGAACAAAGGCCAACAATTTTAATGTTGGGGACAAAGTTTTAAAGTGGTACTCAAGGAGATAAGACAAGGGCAAGCATGGTAAATTTGACAACTTATGGCTTGGTCCTTATCTCATTCATTCTGCTATTGGTAACAATGCCTTTTTCTTGCAGGAGCTGAATGGAGCGGAACTGTTTGGAGGTCCTGTCAATGGCAGGCTACTTAAACAATACTTTTCTTGATCCATGTCATATTTTGAAGCCTTTTTATCTTTTTTCATTGTAAATATTTCATCCATCATTGCATTCAAAGTTAGAAAAACAAAAATACAAAACAATAGAAGAAAGAAAAGAGGGCAGATTGTAAAAACAATAAAGGTATAGCCCCATACCAGCAAAAAGAGAAACAAAACTGAAAGTGTGCAAGATTAAATGCCACTCCTGAAAGGCACACTTCTAATTAGTAATACATCCTAATCTTGACTAATTAAGTTTTAAATTGACTACTGATAGGTTAGTGAATTCGATTTTCCAAACAGCTTAATCCTGGCTTATCAGTAGATAGATTAGGATAGAAATCAAAGGTTCAAACATACTCAAAATCTAAACCTAAGTTTCCAAACAAGAATGAATCTAATATGTTTCAAATTCTGAGTCGAAACAACAGTAAAACTAGTTATAATCAACTCAAAATATGAACCAGAGAACAAGGAGAGAAAAGCTCAAACAAAAGTCCAAACATAGCTGGAAAAAAAGAAATGAAGGAAGTGCTTTGAAATTTCAGATCTTAAGCCTTCCATTTTCATTTAAATTTCTGTAAAATAATATCTATGTGCAACTTGTTTTTTATGCCATAGATCAGCATCAAGTTAGACTGTTCAATCCTGGCTTGTATGCTTTTAAATTTTTGTTTTAGAAATTAGAGAATAAAAATCTGTTAGACTGTTTAATCCTAAAAGATTGATAGATTAGGTAGCATATGGACTCAATTATTTAATCTGAGTTCATGGAGAAAATAAGGAGTAGAATTATATTATTTTTATGCTTTAAAAAGAATAAAATTTTGTAAAAAGAGTTTGCCAATCCACGTGCACTCTAAAGAAGAAAAAATGTTAGATCAATAGGATTGGGTAAGTAGAAAGCTTGTTGATGAAGATCCATTATTTTTCATGGCTGTTAACATTTTTCAGAAAGAAAAAGAAGAACATCCAAGTAAAGAAAAAGCAGCCCAATGGATGAGGCACTAATCAGCCTCCCAGAGAATGCAAGTCTAAAGTTCTTGATGCCTTCAAGAAGGCACCATCCCCAAGTGGAGCCATTCTTAGCCACCTATAAAATTTGTTATATCAAAAGGTGTCTAAATAATTTTTTGAGCCTTCAAGAAATAGGTTTTATTGCTAAAAATGTTATCTCTTGAAGACTCATTAAGGCATCATGACCTCTGTTTTAACCTTTACTGTTGTTTCCATTTTAAACTCTGTAAATCTACTGATTTCATAGAGAGAAGACTACTGCAAAACACCATTTTTTCCTTCCTCCACTCCAAAAATAACCTTCACTTTTAACCCTTCTATTCCCCATGGAATTCCTCTATTTTCCATTTTTCCCCTTTTCCCCTTCATAATATCCTCTTTACAAAGTTTAAAACTCACTTTTGAACTTTGCCGAAACCCCTAAATCTATAAAAAAAAATTGAAAATTGCATAAAAGATACATTTTTTGTATTAAGGATTAAACCCCTTTGGGATGAGTCCTAAACCACTTCCCCGCATGTGCCCTAGTGCTAGAACCAAGCGCTAAGCCCTTTCGGTGCTTATTGGATCAGAGAAAACACGACTCGCAAGTCTTTTTGCTTTATTGAGACCTCCGATGCGATTAGCCCCTTATCACCTAGCCCCCGATCTTATTACCACTTCATGTAACCATTGGGCCCGCAATTGGGTGCTAAGAATTGTTTAAAACTCATCTCCAATGCATATTTCCATTTGTAAATTCATAAACCCACTTTCCTAAGTTTTGGTCTAAACCCGCCGGAGTAATGTTTTTTAATATAAATGGGTAGATTGAAAAGCCCCGCATCAAAGTTCTGATGCGATTAAGCCCCATTTGTATAAACTCCCGCCCTTTGTTTCTCTACATATAAAACTGTGCCCGATACCAAGAGTTAAAGTCTCGAAGTGTCATTGCATCGAAGAAAATCAAAGTGGGTAGATTGAAAAGCCCGAAGGCCCGATCCCGATTGGCCCTTTCTATGTATAAGCCCCGGGCCTTTTGTTTTCCATGTAAACCATAGGCCTCGCAACCGGGCACCATTCCTTATATATAACCCACCCTAAGCCAAAACCTTTGTATTTCATTAATTTTTGGTTTACATAAGTCTTAAAGGGTTTCCGTCGGTGCATGATTTGAAACAATATCCACCGTTGATCTCAAACCAGTCAATGGCCTATGCAGTATCGCATCGGAAAATTTTGTCGTGTGTGTTTATATTTTATACCACCCCTGATTGGTCATTCCCTGATCCATCTTCCACCATCGATCTAATCTGCAGATCGACAACCCATAGTCAATCGCATCGGCACCATTCAGTTTTGTTCCCCCGCCGATCGCCAAGCCCTGATTGCATCTGGGCCGTCCACATGTCTAGATCGGATGGTCCAGATCAATCCTTCCAACTTTGGTTATATTTTATACGTTCCACTTCATAAAGTTTTTTTGGCCAATCACATTCATTGATCTCTACAGATCAACGGACCTTATTAACCCATTCTCCACCTTTGTATTATTTCGTTCATACCCCAGATCACATCTCAATTGTTGATTTGTTCCATCCAACGACCCATATTAACCTCAACAGGTCCTACCCCTGTGGGTCCTGCCTCCCTCTAGATCTAATCTCCGCCGTCCAACTCTTTGATCCAACGGCCCAAATTAAAACCGTTCTGCCTCTTATCCCCTGAACATCTGGTCAGTTTCGCGCTTGATCTCTACCGTTTGATCTGACGGCCCACGTGGGTTTTCGCGCAATTTTCAACGCGAAGGTTAATTTCCAAAATTTATATGATATAAGTTTTTTTCTAGTGCCACGTGTCCGGCGGGGATGCATATCGCGTTCGAAAAGGAAATACCACCTACCCGCATTTTTATCATGCAAAAACAACTGTTTTTCCCTCTGAACCACCTATCCCCTTTGCACTATATTGTATCGCGTTCCTCCTCGACCGTTGATCTCTACAGATCAATGGTCCCTGATCATTTCCGCTTTATAACTATCACCCTCCGCCTCTAGCAAAGGATTTCAATAGATGATCTCATCCGATGGCCCACAATCATCCCAAAACTCCAATTCCCATTTTTAACCATATTTCCTTCGATAAATTTTTTTAACCTTATTTCTTTACATTTCCACCTTTTCACCATAATCTGACCCCTTCACATTATTAATTCACTAATAATCTCGACCGTTGATCTTCTTGGTCAATCATAGATCAACGGTTTTTACTTAAAATCTCCCACTGCTCTCCTTTTGACTTCTACACATGATCTCCACCGTCGGATGCTGCCATCCAACGGCCATGCTCCTCCCCACAACCTCCAAAGAAGTTTTACCCCAATACGCAGGATTTCTTAATTGTTTTTTTTATTTTGCAAGTTTTAATGATTTTTCCATTATATAAAAGGAAAATTGAATCCGAGGATGACGATCCTCTAGATTTTAGCTTATCAAGAAGAAATCATTGAAGCAGGGTTCAGCTCCACATTTCATCGATGCTTCATGGGAATCGATGTCATATGAACCCTTTGTAGCACCTGCACATCAACAAGACACAATGAAGATTAAAAGAGACAGAGAATATCAGTGCTGAAAACTTGTCACAGTAGAACTGAAGATTCAAGATTGTTTTCACATTGTCGGTCGATTACGGATAATATTGAAAATTAAAAGCCTAGTCCATTGGATTAAAACACAGTTAAAAGAAAATCATAAACATTTATCAGACATAGGACAGCTCCACTGCCACATCAGAGGCTAATTGATTCCTCTCAGCTACCTAATGCCACCTGTAGCCTCCTAGCATTCAATAGACGGCCGAGTAATGACCAAAACACAACATATCTTCCCCAATACAGCTGAATATTTATTTCGAATCAAAGAAGCTAATATAAACTATCAGCGGAATTATTACAGAGATAAAACATAGCCTTAAAAGTCAACAAAAGCTCCCACCGAGCTTAATTCTTAAATGTAAAACAATTAATACAGACAAACATTTGTAAACTTCTCCATCGAGCCCCTCAAAGGACGAGAAGTATTAAATTCTGTATTAATTGACCCAAGAGATCTTTTATCAAATCCCACCTCCTCATTTCTTCTATAAAAAATATTGTAGAAGATAAGAAAAGGTTGGTTGTTGAACTTTGAAATATACTTGTGCTCAAATTTTCTACCTGTAAATAGTGTTCAAAGGCTCTTGAAGCTATTTTTGTGATAGAATAGGTAGGCTGAGAAGTGAAGATGATTGTTGAACTGAAACATTGGACTTAAAGCTGTAACTGGTTTGAAGCATCAATACAAGCTGATTTATGGGATCCTGGTTTATGTCGACGGTGATGTTATTTCTTATTGTATATCATTATTTTATTTATGTTATTCACTTTGTCCATCTTCTCTAATAAATAACAACAAGCATAGAGTTAGGATTTACCATATATCAGTACCCTTCTCTGACTGATAAGCTTTATCTAAATGTTTTCTTCCAAATTGTGTTGTTCAGGAATGATTTAATTTAGTTTCAAGCAATTAGGAATGTTGGCGTTCCCTCGTCCTACTATCTAGGCTAATTGTTATTCCTGAATGCTATTTTCAGTTTATGTTAAGTAGAGATGAACTGAGGAAATTATGGTGAGCCCTATCCTTTAGTTTTATCCCCAAAAACTATCTAAAATTTTCCCTAAGAATGTTTTGAAAGCAGGCTAGGTTCAATGTCCTTACCTGATCTTAGACATTTCTTCGTTATCATATGTGTTTCCCTTTGTGTTTTAAATGTTTTTCTATTGAAATTGCATCAAAATCTGGCTAGTTTCAAAGTACTTACCAAATCCTAGATTACTTGTATGCCTCTCTTAAGTGTATGCCAAAAACGGGATAGTTTCAAAGTACTTACCTGATCTTAGGCTACTCTTTGTTCTTCATTTGTTTAAATTCCCCTTCTTGTTGTATCACTTCATTCCATAAAATCAACTTTAAAGAGATCCTTAGACATAGATGACTTGCCCCATGGACCACTCTTAAACCTTGTTGTTTCAATTAAACCCTATTATGACTCCATGACATTACTTTTTGGTCATCTAACCCATTATTATTAGATGAACCTAAGTACACTATGTAAGACCACTCATCTAAGTAAATTTGTTTTCAATTACATAAAATAACTTATTTTCTTGTTTAGTCAAATGTATTGTTCCAAAATAAGGAACTTAATTAAATAAATCCTTATTTATTTAATTATTCCCTAAGAATAAGTTATTTAAATAATTATTTAAATAATATTCTTAGTTAAATTTGACTAAATCATCCATAAATAATTAAATAAACCATTATTTATTTAATTATATTCCCATCATTCCCCTAAAATGATAAATAAATCATTTATTTATTTATTATTTATAAACAAAGGAATTGACCCAAGTCAAGAATCCTTTTCCCTCCAACAAATATAATAAAATATTCCTAAAAGGTGCTTCTAGAATTCGATTAATAATATTTTATTCATGCACCGAGTTCTAGACCGCCCCAATATTTTGTTATAAATAGGGGGGTTTTCCCCATTCATTAGTCACATTCATTGCATTAGATAACTCTGGATCTACTCTTGGTCACCATTTTTCCATTTTTTCTTTGTGAACTCCCATTGAGTTTTATGTTTGTTTTTCTACACCACTAAGAGAGAGGAATGTTAGATCTGAAACACTGAGGACTTTCAAGAACCCATCCCACTGAGGAGAACCGGAAAACACCTTTCTTGTTTTCCTCTCAGGTGCCCCATTCTTTAATATAATATAAAATTCTTTTAATTACATTGTTCTTGTCTTGTCTATCGGATGCATGGAGCCATATTATATTTTATCTGCTTAATGTCTTTTGTGCTTAGATCTGAATTTGTGCAGCAAACTTAAAGATATTTTGTAGCCATAATCGATGTTAGGGCTATTTTTTATGCGTAGCTAAAGTGATCTTTTACGACGAAAGATTCATACTAACAATTTATGGCCCAATGGACTAAAAAACTAGAGTTACATTCATCTTTTTAGTCAAGTCGTTCTAATTGCTTGCAACTTCACACCTTTGAAACTTTTTTCCATTTTCTTCAAGGCCACTCAATACAATTGCTCATCCATCCAAAAACAAACAAAACCCTTGGACTTCATAACTAGCCTAATATCATCACCCAAAACCTTTTAAAGACAAACTTTCTTTTGTACTTATTGAGATCCTCTCCGGATTTATGCCAGATCCTAGAATCCAAAGTAGTTGTAATAGTGTTTCGTAGTTTTACTTTGCCAATATTGTTAATTACAGAGCCAACATCACTCATGCTGTACCATTTTTTTATATCTCATGATCTGTGCATCAAAACGATCTAATTTTTGAGAAAATGGTTAATGAAGTTTGATGTTACTTATATCACATTTTCTGTAACTTCATATACATATAGTTGAACGTCAATTGTAAAAATTGTTACACCTTCATCAAGATTGCTAAAATTGAATATTCATTATTTGATGGAAAATTCATTTGTTCCATCCATTTCATGAGTTGGGATGAACAATTTTTTTTTTTTTCTTGCTTGGTTAACACATGGGTTTTTTCTTTGGGTTGCATGAGGACATGCAATATATTCGGGTCCAATGCTGAGGGCATGCTGCAATATATTCAGTTTGGTGTGTTACTACTAACATGTCATTGTTATTACTACTTTTTAACACCTATTTCATCCATTTCTCATTTTCTTTATCATGTAATTTATCATAATTTATCATATAAATCCATTTTATAATTATTTATGCTTTTATGGATAAATATTATTTCTTCTCCTTTATTTTTAATAAATTGATGATTATTATGCATAATTTTATCAATGATGGTTTATTAATATATTTTGTAACAACACTCACTATTTTAGCCTCCAAGATATTTGCTAGATTGCAGATTTGATCTCCAGCACATCATTCAATACTCCAACTCAGAAATTCACTGGAATAAGAAGTGTCAATTGTGTTGGATATTCTAGCAAATGGGAGAAGAATATGAGAATCTGGCTTCCTGTGTTCAAAACGTACCGAATTATGTCTATGTGCCATTGTTTCTGGAAAATTGGCCTGTATTAAGAGAAATGAAAGGTTTTATGAGGATGATTTAGTTATAGGTTTACGAAACAAGCCCAAATGGGTCTGGCTCTTTAACCACTAAATTTGACTTGTTCCTCTTGAAAGATCGATGAAAATATATTTTCTTGTTGATCAAATTGGTTGTGGGACAATCCATTGTTATGAGGGATCATATTTACTATTTACTTTCTCCTCTTTCTGATTATAAAAGGAGAGCATGTATTATGTATTGGGGTGAATTGAGAGATTTCCTGTTGTAATTTTTAGAATTGTTCATCGACTCTTGTTAATTAAAACAAAGCACGATTTTGTAAACGCTGTTATGCATGATTAATATAAGATCTTGTTATCGTTTAATTTCTTAACTCTGGAATAAAGCCCAAATGCTGCTTTCACCGTGGTTACTAGCCCTAATCGGTGGACATGGGTCATTGTTTGTATCATTACCTTTTCAAACATGTGTGACGCTACAATTGTTTTACCATAAACTTTAAAGTTTAATATTTTATTGCTTAATTTCTTCATAATATTGAAAAGTTTACATTGTGCATTGTTGTTTTCGCTTTTTCTAACAAGAATCTTAATTCCTGTATCATTTATCTTGTTATGCTTTAATAGAGCTATGTTGTTCAACAGTTGTTGTTCCATTCAATTTTCCACTTAATAAGATTTGTTGTTTAATAGAATTTGTTGTTCAATTCTCTTAGATAGAGTTTGTTTTTCAGATTCATTAAGTTGTTGTTCAAATTCATTAGATAGAGTTTGTTGTCAATTCCAAATTGCTATCCATTTCAATTCATTAGTTTACAGATTGCAAAGAGTTTGCTTTTAAAGTGCTTGCATAGTTTACTTTCATTAGCAGCATTTAGTTCAAATTATATTTTCATTTAATTGCTTTAAAGCAAGATTATCAACTGTAAAGAATACTGGTTATTGCTCCCACGTTCTCAGATTGATTATCTTGTTTTCATTTGATTTTAATTCCATCACGCAAAGGAGAGAGTTATAATTATTACATCCTTGATCGATGTCTGGCCGGAAAGATGACTTGACTTTTGTTACTTGCCTGCGTGTCATTGTAGTTAGATTTCTTTTCCAAGCATCTGTTTACTCTTGTATTTACAACACTATACTACATATTGCAAGGCATTACTCTTAGATTGAATTGCAGCCTCAGATAGAGTACACTCTTGAAATAAAAAATTGTACCTGGATTGATAATTAATGTAGGATAAATAGGAATTAAAAATACACCTTTTATACCTCAACAACCATCTCTCAGGTGATGTTACATCATGTCTATATATTTGGACCTATCATGAAAAACTATATTTTCAAATAGTTTTATACAACTTTGATTGTCAAAGTGCATCAATGTAGGCTCCATCCCCTAATTGAAGAGACCATCCAGGATCCTCCTCATCCAAATAGCCTTGCATGTTGCTTGAACAGTAGCCATATACTTGGCCTCTGTTCAGCTAAGTGCTACAAATATCTATTTCATGCTATACCAAGAAACTGTTGTTGACCCAACACTGAAGACTACTCCCAATGTGCTCCTCATATCTGAGGGATTCCCTACCCAATCTGCATCTATGAAGCCTTGGAGATTTACTACATTATTTTTCCTTTATCATAAAATAAAACCTTTTGTGCCTCTAAGGTATCTCAAGACATGTTTTTCTGCTTTCTAGTGAATCTTGGTAGGCTCCACCATAAACTCACTAAGTTAATTAACTACGAAACAAATATATAGCCTTGTGTTTACCAAGTACATCAAGGTGTTATAGCATAATTTACACTCTTGTATCTATGATGTTCATGTATGGCCTTGGAAAACCCTTTTAATCACAGACTTGATCGTATATTGAAAAAACAATATTCTGGATTCCATACATGACTTATTCCTATCAAAGGTGCATGTACACATGGGTACCATAACACAGAACCCACATATATCCTAAGAAATATGAAAAAAATAAAAAATATCCTATTATTCAGGTAGGTTTTACGGGTTTAACTGAAATCCCACTTACAGGAGCCTCTGGCTTAACTAAATCAACTGATTTCTAGTGGTATTTATATAACTCATGGGATGACCTAATTACAATCAAGGAGATAGGATATCGACATTATAGTCATTTCGGCGCCCATATCAATTCTGATTTCCTTGTGCCTCTTACACTCCCAGTCATAAGAAACCCTGGTTTCCTTGCCTATATGCTCATCCATCATTATATGGCATCCTTTTTCATATGCTCGAGAGGTCACCTTTGAGGTTTGGGCTGGATGGATCCGTAGGAAGGTTTTGTTTTTGTCGTGGTTGGTTTAGGTTGTATTTCTCTACTATTATTTGTTGATATCAATAAAGAAACTATGAATCATTTCTGATAAGTTATGATCTCATGTTTCATGATCTATATGTGACATGTCATGGTTTATATGCTTATACTTGATGATCTAAAATGTATAATATGTATACACCTTGAAATATTTTCTGTGTATATGCTTCTCTAAATCTTGTTGCAGGTTTTCTCGCTTTTGAGGAAGCAGAGGGTTTGAACCCTATGAAATCGCCATCAAACATAGTGTTATAGGTCAATTTGGGCACCATTCCCAACGACCTGGTTAACTAGGCATCATCTCTAGGACCAATGATCAAGGGTCTATCATTCCCCATCATTTCAGTTGCTATATTCCCTAAGACAAGAAACGAGACAAATCAAGCAAGAATTTCATCTAGAAAAGGTTTCCATGGCTTGAAGCTTATTATATAGCATATGAGAGCTCACCAATGTAGGCTCTAAGGGGCCTAAGTGCATTGCATATGCAGGTAGCCCCATGCAGGGCTTCTCTACAAAGCACTTCCCGACATTCACAGGTGCGTTGGTCACATTGGGAGAGAAATTCTCATTATTCCAGAATCTCCACTTGGCCAGTGCCTTCTAGAAGAGTTCACATGTGTCAAGCTTCGGATCCAAGTGTACATCTGACATCTACATGATTGGAAACATTTCTTGCCTATTTTTGGAAATTTATTGATTGCAAAACAACCTATAGTTCATCTATAAATTGAACACAGATCTAAGTGTTTGAGAAGGAAGAATTTGAGTAGAGAAATGCTGGAGGATTTTCAATTGAGAGCTAGATTTGTGAAGCTATTTCTGGAGAGATTTATACTATGATGAGGTTTAGGAACGATGCTGGAAGGTCACTTCAAATAAGTCACTAGGTTGTAACCTCTCCTTCTATCATCAATAAAGAGTACTTTTTATTTTTCCCTACATGCATCTATATTAGCTTTGATTTTCTATACTATAAGATCTTGGTTTATGAATGTAGTTTATGCTTTGCTGATTTAGCTAAATAGATTTAATAGATATCTATATTATTGCATCTTCTGCTGTTTCAGTGTTCTTTCTTGTAGGAAGCATTCAACTCACAAACCGCTTGAATTTGAAGTCGCAATAAAAGCAACCAAACAAGTAAGCTCTAACTTTCCAGACATTCACTTTGATTTAGGAGAAATAGTAGTTAGTCTTTCACCTATTGTTCTAGACTAGCACCTGTCTAGGGAAGCATAATTTATCCGTAGATTACAATTCTGGCCCAAAAAATTGGCGACTACGCTGGGGAGAATTTCTCTTAGTTATAGGTGTTTTAGCCTCTGATTTTCTTTGTTTATCCACCCAATAGCTGTTACACAAAGATTAAAATTTTTTAGAGCTTAATTTGCAAAGACAGTGAGTTAAACAGTAGCATTCTTCCTTGTCTACTGCGCCCAATGCACCCTTAGACTGGACACAGTGCCTTGCAGAGCATTGTCTCCCTTCCTAGGCTGCGTTGCAGAGCACTGTCTCCCCTTGGAGACTGTGTTGACTCCTGAAAGTGACCGAATTCCCTTGAATTTGACTTTGCAACTCGCTTCAGTTTTGTTTGTTGTTGTGTTATAAAAATTTTGATGCTCAATTGACCAGTGAATCTATATATTTCTTCCTCCTTTGGCTAAAAATTTGTTCAATGTTTGTTTAGAAAAGTTTTTCTTTATCATTGACAAGTTGATTTCAAATTATTTTTTATGGTCGCATTAAGAACCATTTTCTTTCGAAATAGGAAATTGTCGTAAAATCTTCATTTCCTTGATAGGAGAAATTGTTGTTGAAATCCTCATTTTTCCTTCAAAAGAGAAATTGTTGTTTGTATTCTTCATTTCTCGAAAGTAAAAATAATTTGGTTTATTGATCTAGTGCACCTAGTTTCTTTTCTACATTCATAACATTAAGGAAACTTAAAATAAAAACTTGCACTTGCATGTAGGATTGTGTGTGTTTTGCAAAAGGAACATTAGGAAATCTGCATTTAGCTTGTGATTCATTGACTTTGTTTTTGTTCATTGATTTGTTTGCTCATGAAATATTTTCTCTCTTGCCTTAATAGCTAGGTTCTTCATTGAAAAAGCTGAAAGTGAAAGTTTTTTTATCATTCTTAGCTTGCATTTTAGTAATTTCACATACATCATCGTGGTGAACCTAAAAGGAAAATTTTTAAGCAAGATCAACTTAAAATAAATCTCAATTTACCTAACAATGCATTGGAACCATAATAATAACATTTAGAAGGTATAGGCTAGGTACGTGTTCTGGCGTCGTAAAACATAGCAGTTGTCGTTAACTTGTCTGTGATACATTTCGAGTGTAATACCTCACTCCACGTACGTAAGTATATCATGGCTCATCCACGTACTCTCAGGTATATCGGGCGGTGCCACAGTACAATAAGTATAAAGGGGTGCTCTCACTGTGCGGTTTCGTATCAGACAGTGCTAATATGGACTTGGGCATCCACATACCTTCAGGTATATTTGGGAGGACAACATTTAGGTGATATCCATCCATAGTGAACCGAGTCGACCGCCCTAAAATTCTGATACACTGAATACAACAATCGGGGAGATTACCTGCCTGTACTTCTTGGTTCACCAGGAGGTATTCTGCAGTTCAGAGTTTCATGGTAAACCCTTTTCCCTAGCATTACCCTCTTTTTGTTTATTTGTTTTTTGGTTAAAATAAATCAGTAATCATGGAATAAAAAAATCCTATCCCCTGTCATTCGCGTAGATTAGTTTTAAAACCACCTTTACCACCGGAAGTTACTTTTGGTAGGTGAAGACGATCACGATCTATTGAATCATGTACAATTCGTACCTCTGGCAAAATATCATCTTTTAAACTAGAGCTAGCTCAAATTGTTTCCACACATCTTGGTTCGTTTATTTTTGTCGAAACGAAGTCTTCATAGCTACCCGTGGGCACTATCCATTCAATCGCTGAGACCATACCTCCTGGACTCGACGTTGTTCAATCACAAATTGATCCATATCCTGTCTCTTCTTTGCCAAAAAATCTGAATCCTAAAGTCGAACAACCGAAAGTTGTTCCTACCTTGGTGACCCCACAAATTTTTGTAGCCATTGAAACTCCTATATCACACAGTCAACCGTATGAAATATATTTTGGGCCTGACAATGAAGTTCTTCCTCCTAGTTTAATTTCAATTGAAGAAATCCCACAAGACGATACACCTTTAAATCCAACCCATTTTGGGGGGGACCTTTACCTGTACGCGTCTCTTCCTCAATCGTTTCCATCTGCTTTTGTTGATCCTATTTCCATTCAATCTCTCGTCGATTTTCGAGGGTATATATTTGGTCACATAACCATGTCTGAACCAACATCTTCGGTTGGGTTTGTTGTTCCAATTATGTCAGCTCCTACCCTCGCTACTCCGTTATCACCATACAACCTCACCAGAGTCATATTTGTACGGTGGCCCTTCGGTCCCAACAGGTTACAAACCATTATCTAGAACTTTCTATGGTGCATCTTCACATTCATGGTCTTTTCCAATGTCATCATCTGGTGTTTTAACTATTAGTCCTATAGTTAGTACTGAACGACTTGATTCATTACATCCATCATCAGGGCAATATCAAGTCGTTCCTTATGGGTAAATTTCTTTAAGTACCATATCAATTGGACTCCGAGCATTCGGGGAATAAGATTTTCTGTCTTATTATCCTCCTTATGCTGGGGGGCAACCTTTGGTCACCCAATATGACAGTACTCAGTCACTTTTTGGTCAAACTAATGTTGACATGAATGTTTGTCAATGGCAGCCCACTCTGCCTATCCAACCACAAACGGTTGTACAATCGTATCAACCAGTTCAACCTGTTACACCCACTTCATTACCACTTGTTAAGACATATATACCCCTATTACAGAATCAAAATATTGTACATCAACCTTATCAAGAGAGCTCTTCAACTCAATATCATCAAATTTTGAGTCCACAGACTCAAAATCCTTTGGTTAATTTACAACAACCTGTATCAGGAATTATTTATTCACAAGTTGGTGTACCATTTTATGGGGTGTCACAAAACGAAACTCGAAGTATACATATCAACCGATTCCAACTTATTTTTCGTAATTTGGGTTATGACATTGGTGATGTACCCTGGTAGCCACAAGCGCAATTGCCTCAAACTTCACTTCAACAAGTAACATATCCGAAAGCCTTTACCGAATATAATTTTCAAGCATTCATACAGCAATCTTTGTCTCCAATACCAACAACAAATTTCGATGGCCGTGCTCAACAAACTCGTTGCCCAAGAAATTCCATCTTAGCTTGGCTATGCTCAACCTGACCTTAATCGACAGTTGCCTTTTGTTGCAACCTTGGAATTACCATATTTAAACTAGGTAGCCAATGATCCTATCAATTATGTTTCGGGTGCCGGTGATACCTCATAAACATTCTAGCCCCAACTAACGGAAACCTCGAGAAGATCCATTTACTCATGTCATGACTATTTGCCTATGGTGTTCATCAAATTCTTGAATGATGATTCCTCGTTCGACTACGTTCTTCTTGCCGTACGTCAGTGTCCGGATGCTAAATGGTACATTGAGTTACCTAGAGCTTTTTTCGACAATTTCACCGTCATCTACCTGCCTTTTCGACCCATTTCTGAAGCCATCGATCAAATGCAAAAAATTGGAACAGAACTCTTGACCAATTTCAAACAGACTAATGCTACTCACATCTCTGATCATATTCATGAGTGGCATCGTCATTGTTGAATGGTTAAGACATTTTTTCCGGATTATCTCCTTGTTGAATGGTTCATTAAGTCCCTGGTACCATCTATAACTGAGGATGTGGCTAAGGGTGGCGTTGTCACAGAAGAGCAAGTTATCGCTCATGCCCAATATTTAGACTTAATTTATACTCAGTCTGGCATGCTTTATGAAAAAATCCCAAATGCGCCGCAATCTAATTTCAATGTTCCTCCTCAAATAAAGGACTCTCATGTCGGAGACGGCTTGATAGGCACTGCAAACACACACCACACTACTACATCTGATCCTGCTCCTACTTTCGAAATTAATGTTGTGTCATTTGACAAAGGCAAGAGTGACAAGAAACCAAGAGGTAAGAAAAAGGGGAAATAAAAGAAAAAGCAAACTTCTAACCCACAGGAACAATCATCTGATCAACCGTATGGACCATGGAAACCTTTTTATCCATGCATAATATGTAACAAGGAACACTTTGTTAGGGATTTTCCTCACCGTGCTGAATTCTCAAAAATCGTCAAGACCCATTCCCAAATCCAAACACTAATTTGGTTGCTACGGACCTAGCTCCCAGCTCCTAGTTCCCAAGTGTTAATGTTATCCACCACAAAAACTTCACAAGATATTTTAGTGTCGATGCAGAATAAATACTATGGTAGTCCGGCCACTGATCAGCCTACTACCTCGATAATGAATCCATCTAATGAATCAGTACCACCTAATTTTATTCCTGAATTGACAATTAAACCACCGAAGGGAGTAATTCATAAATCAACATATAATCCTCGAGCAAGAGCTGCACAAAATTATAATATAGTTGAAGATTTGGTTCAATCCCTTCACCTATGTCCACTCTTGAGGTATTAAGGAAAATTTTCTTCCCGGTATGTGCTTTATTGTCGGTTCATTGGTGGAATGGATCCAACCCGATTCTAACTTGATTATCTTAATCATACGGCGATGTGCCGTTAGCTAAGCAGATTGGCATTCTCCATACAAGTAATTTTTCTCAATCACCTTGTTCATCGCACTATTATCGATGAGGGACATCTACGTGCATTATGTCTCTAAACTCGTTGGAAGTCACTTGGTCGACCGCGATTATCACAATTATCAATGACGTTGAAGGCTTTTGATTGAAGAACATATAAACCTTGTGGTATTATCAATAACCTACAGTTGAATTAGGGGAAAAAACAGTAAGTATTGATGTTGAGGTTGTTGACGGACCCCTTTACTATAATATTTTACTTGGAAGACCATGGGTATATGCGATGACTGCCATAGTTTATACATACTTTAGAATGATTGCCTTTCCACATAAAGGTACAATCACAGTCATTAATAAATTATCCTTTTTTGCCTCCGCTTCGTAGGTAACTGGAAGCGTTCCGTATATTCACTTACCCCAACCAGAAATTTAGAACATTGGTGTAGGACTCTTAAAGGATTCCACTCTTATGGGAACCTTTTCATTATCGCCGCCAGCGACGTCGGCAGAAATTGCAAGCATAGAGACCTGCTACATGATCTCTTCCACTCTATCTGGATTAAGGGAGAGTACGGGTGATTATGATATTTCTACGTTGGATGATGTTTTACCGCTCAGCCCTATTGAGTCACATAACACTAGTACATTTGGGGGAAATTTCGACACTTGGTTCCGACGCTTTTGACCAAATGTCAGAAATTTCCCCAAATTTTTTCAATCCCGCCCGAAACCGTCGCTATACCGACGTTTAGAGAAAAGTGTCGCAATACCGACACTTAGACAAAGTGTCACAATTATGACGTTTGGAGGAATACGTCGCAATTGTGACACTATGCCCCAAAGCGTCTCTATTGCGACGGCTGCCTCCAAACGTCGCAAGTGCGACACAATGTATAAGTGTCGCAATTGCGACGTTTAGAGGTAGCTGTCACAATAGCGACGCTTTGGCCACTGTCAGTATAATGACACTTATATGCGTGCTACATAAAAATGATTTTATTAAAAGCTACGACACTTATATGTGCACTACATAAAAATGATTTTATTAAAAACTACACAACGTTCGATGGTATTTACGTACTCCGCCTTGCTCATATAACGTACCGCTCGAATATTCAGCTCCCGCCTTCGACACGCATTCGCTCAAAGATTCACCGTATCCGCAACACCATTCCCCCCCTCGGCTCAGAACAGTATTCGTCGTATTCACCCTCGGTCGTTCAACATCCGCCTGTGCCTCTCGTACCAGCATTCACCTCTATTCGCTCGCCCTCTTGCAAAACAGCATTCACCCTCAACTCTTGAAAAATGGTAAGTTCTTATTGCAGGCCCTTCCTCCTATAGTAGGGTTGACTCTATTTGGGTTTTTTTGGTCAATTCCATTGGATTGTGTTAGGCTATAAGGTTCTCTCTAGATGTCTTCCAATGTTCTTTTGGATGAGTTTCAAAGAGGATGTGTAAGATGTGTTTGTTCTTGCATGAATTTGACTCCACCAGTTTCATGAAGTTTAAGCTATGGATTTTAGTTCGAAAAACTCATCCATCTCAACACCCAGTAACGAATTGCCCTTGGTCTGATCTATATTGAAGGTGAAGTGCAAAGTGGTAGAGAATGGGAGATTGAAAGTCATCAACTTTATCACAAGGGTAGTACTCCAGATCGAAAGTGATGAGCTTTAGTTCTCCAGATTTGGGGATTTTCTGATATTTGGGGATTTTCTGATGACACACCAAAGGTCACATCCATACAACCATATCAAGGTCAATGTTGAGATCATTCTCATATAGATATAGGTCACTGATATATAGGGTTAATATCATCATCACTATCCATGGAAATCGAATGGTTACAAAATCTGTGATTGTGGTTGGCTCATTTATAATTATCACCCATTTACAGTAGAGCACATAAACACTAAATATGGCCTGAGAAGAGCCTTTACAACAGGCAATGGAATTGCAGCTGCTTCATCAATAACCAATAGCTCCACTTGAGAAAAAATTTCATAATCTTGGGGCTGGATATACTGCAGAGCAAACAATTGTAGTTATCATTCGTGCTCCAATATATTAATATACTTTTTACATTGAAATGAAGAAAGGGAAACAAGAAAATGCTAGCCATCATACAATGCTTTGACATAAGAGTTTTGAGTGAAATACTTGAAAAAAAGAACTCATCCACTGATATTTATAATCATTTGAGTTATTCAAGTTAAACACAATGTCAAGAATCAAGATTCAATACCCTCTATTATCTTCATCACCCAACACAAGATTTAAATTTTTCCCAAAGAAACGCTTATTAATTTGGTAGCCATTATTTCTCCCTGCTTTAAAAACCCTACATTTAAATGAAAATAAGCATTGCATTTCAACTACAAAAATCTATTAGTGTTCAAATGTACATGTGTGCATCACTTGTCTAGGGTATTCCTTTTCCACTTTCACATTATCCAAGAATGTGTGCAGTATAGTTCATATTTTTTGTGATTTAGATTATCTTGAAAAAGGAAAGGTAAATTATTTCTCATGGAAAAAGAAGGTTTTCCCTTTTTACTACTGGAAATGGTACAACAAAGTTCCATTTCTACCCGAAACTCCTATGAAACAGGAACCAAATAAAGGCCATGTCCTCAATGGACATCATTTGGCTTTAAAAATGGCCATTGCACCATGTTGTTTCTTATATTACATCACGATAGTTTCTTAGGTCATTTCTTGTTTCTTGAGATGAAAAACAACCAAATAAATTGTGAAGATCCTTTCAAGAAATAAATGACCATTTCTCAATCATATCTCAACTATTTTTTATTTTATTCAGTGGTTGCTTACTTTGAGAGAAATTTGAGACTTTTATAAGGAATATAACATAAAAACACAAAATGGGAAGGAATTGATGAGGTAGATGACCTTTAGTTGTTGTCAATTAAGAATTGATAATACACGATGCATGTTCTGTAATACAAACTAGATTCCTTCATGGAGTTAGGACACAGAGTATTGAATCAAAGTTGTAGTTTCTAACTTCTTGTATTGGTTCATCAATCTTGAAATTTAGACATTGCATGTGTTCATTGCTTCATGTTTGAATAATTTGCATCATATCGTACAATAGGAAATTAGGAATTATGATTATTATTACTTTATGGATCTGTTAAGTTACTTTTAAGTTTGCATGGTTTAGTGTGAAATTATTCTTATGTGCCCCTAGGCCCAGGTGAAGGAATGCCAAGGACTGAGAACCATAGTTTTTAAATGGTATTGTTTCTTATACCCAAAAACCCCTCAAACATCACTTCTTATTAGTTCTTAACAACTAGTGTTGTAAACAATTTGAGAATTTATAGCAAAATCTACTTCTCAAGATAAAGTCCTAAAGCTAAAGTGTGATAAAATGAGTAATTCAATAGCCCCATTGTCCCTCACCAGCACTCTTTCAACCAAGACCTATCTCTCTCGACTCAAAGGGGGTTCTCCCTAGTAGATGTTGGGGATCTATTATATTGTAGAAGCGAGTCAAGGAAGCCCCCCTAACTCTCTATTTTTACTACTATCAATCAAAATATTGAACAATAGGGTCAAACATACATCCACAGAAAGATAAAATTGCCAGGGTATTTTGGGTAATTTCAAAGGAAAGTCCCCAAACACATATAATCAAGGAATTATAACGTGATTTGAAACATTAAATATCAACAAAATCATTTTAAAGGATATTGAGGAAAAAAGGTGATGGAAGATAGAAAGAATTACCTTACTTAAATGTAAGGATTTTTCAATAGTTGCTCAAAAAAGCTTATTAAGGCCCTTCAAGATCATCTCAACAATGCTATACCATAGACTTCAACAATACGCTCCAAAAAATGTCCTCAAGGTCTTCACAACAAGTTTACTAGAAGTTTCTCCAACAATATATTCAATAATGTCTTCATTGTCAACGTAAGTCTCTTATTTAGGTGCTTTAATATACGATGACATGTTTCGGTGAATTCAATGCAAGGCATATTTTAAACTCTAACTGTTGTCTTGGGGTGTCTTCTTAGAAATTATTTGAGTTTTCATTTTTTGTTTTCAAATTAGATATGGTTTTCAAGTTTTTACATTTATAGATTTTATTACAATGTGGTAAGTGATCGAGCGTCTAGAACAACCAAGAGACAGATGAATTATGAAAAGAAGCAGTGAATAACATGTAAAGTGTGACATTCTCTATCTTGAGGTATTTTAGTTATTTACATAATTGAAATAATATTAATTTTTGTTCAAATATCACGGAACCTAGCTTCATGAAATACCTTTGATGATTCCCTCTTTGAGAAAGAGCTTTCTTCATCTATCTCGACTCTTGTTGTGAAAAAAAGGCCGCGAGATGCAAGGTAATTTAATACTTTGATAAATAACGCCTCAAACACTTGAAGCGAGGAAGAGAGGATAAAAACTTATGACCCGATATAAACATATCGGGGTAATAATAAAAAATTCAAAAGAAGGATATTTTTTTGTTTTTGCATGAGATGAATTGCGTAGTTTTATTTTTCGTTTTACATTGACTAAACTAACAAAAAGTTCTACATAACATAGCGATTTCTAGAAATTCTTTGAGCCGGTGTTAGTGGTAGTGGGACACAAGGGCAATTTATTGTGACAACCCTACAAGTACACCTTCTACTCCTTTAGGTGCAATGAGAAACACACCCTACCAGGACATCCATTATTTGTTGAGCAGTGTTGCAGCGTTGATGAAACTAATATTAACTACATTATTCGTTTCTGGAGCTACATGTATACGGAATCACAGGGGACCATTAATACGCGTTGTTGAGTGACGATGAAAGGCATCTATAAAGCATAAAGCTCCAGGATAAATTTAATATTTTAACTATTTCATATACTCTTTTATCTAAAACATATTTATCATGATTTTTTTACAGCTTTTAAAATTAATGATAATATGTATGAGAAACAATGAGTTCTACGGGTTTTTGGAGAGCTATGCATTGGTAATTTTTAGCCCAACCATATACACGGTGGAATTTCGAATTCCAACCTGAAATAACTTCTAGATTAGCAAACCCTTTTTAAGTCGACATTTGTCGAACAACGATGGCTTGGGTGGCAAACAAATATTTAAATATGCAGGGGACACCTATAGGATAATTTCATTAACCTGAATGTGTCCTATCCTAGTTCCGGAGAGTGAGTGGAGAGCACTCATCAAGCAAGAAAGGGAAAAGAAGAAGGAAAAATTCCAAGCCGGATCCATAAGGTAAATTACAACTTTAATTCAATAGCTTTAATTTTCTTTATGTAAATAAAGTGTATCGTCATATACGCTTTAATATTTTGATGCTAGGTTTTTTGACACCTCGAAGGCAACCAAAGCTAAGTTGAAAAAAAGAGCCATCACAAGCTAGAACGGAGGCAACTATGAAATTGGCCGCGAGGTGTAATTAAGTAGCTAAACATCTTATAATTAATTGTATCTCCTTCCAACGTTTTTGTAATCCTATCAAATATGATTAAAAATACACAAATCATATGTAATGTAAGGGTGATGAATTTGGAATAGAAACTATGAGAAAGATAAAAATACTCGCTTTCCATTTTAGGCTATCAAGCGAAAGTAGTTGAGCTTGTCATAAAAAGCTTAGGGCGAGTCCCAAGATCAAAGGAATGCTGATAAAGGTAAAACATTAACCTTTCAATATGTTTGTTTTTGTCCATAAATTTAATGTCTAAAAACTTTGTTTAAATTAGGGGAGCAACACCTACCCGTGAGGGCAAATAACCCGGTTTAGAGCCGAGATGTAGATGCTCCTCCGTGCAGCCTGATCATTGTAGTGGGGACCATGCCAACAATGCTACTATCGATGAGGGCGTGGCGGTAATTAATTTCCACTTATAGTTTTCCTAATTATACCTTGATGGTTTTCCTTACTAATGTTTTTTGTTTAAATGACGGAGAGAGAATTTTTCCCTTGAAAGAATCTTACCACAGAGGAAGACATTACTTGATCCCAACGGCGACAAGTAGATGCATTAGGTAAATAATCTCATTTCATTTTTTAGTAATATTACCGAACTAGTTCAATGATATTTAAAAACTGAAAATTAAGTAATATTCTCTAAACATTTAAATATTATCAATTGAATATTAAATTAAACATCAAATAAAACAGAATCAAATCTGATCAAATGTTAAGCTGGGGAGTGAAACATAGATGATTTGATGATGTATGAATTCGGAGCTTTGAAGAAGCCGAGGAAGAAGAAAAAGAAAATTTGATAATGTAAAATATTGTATTATTATAAGACAAATGTTACCATACTTGGGCGTTTTTTGCGTTATATAAAAAACTCATTTATCATACTATTTTTATGTCAAGCATTAATTTTACGTGTTTCCCTTGCATACTTTTTGTTGAATTTTTCTTTTTATTAGTTATTGAATATTTTTTTATGCTCATGAAAGTAAAAAATGAAATATATATTGGGTGTTAGGAATTAGAGAGTGATGTGAGGGTGGGAGGAGGGAGGGAGGGGCCGCAAGAGCTTCCCACCTTCAGTGGTTATTTTTGCTTAGTAGAGAATAATTTATTGGAGGCGATTTAATCTTGAAAACCTCCCTCGATCAGCATGCATGACAAAAAAGTCACTATTGACTTAGTTGCTACTCTTTCAAATTGTGGGCTTGTTTCAAGTTCATGCGACTCCAATAAATTTTTCTACCGAAAATGAAAGGAGCATATTAATTATGTTTATTTTCAGCATATGTTCTAACATTATCATAAGAATGCATCTTAGAGTAAAAAATACTACATCAATTACTTGTATTTATTGTATAGATAATGATGGATTTTTGATTGACTTAGCGATTGTAGGTAAAAATCTTCTTGCATCATAGGCAGTACCAACATAAGCCAAGGTCATATCCCGAGGATATTTTTGCTTGTCTGCGCTTGACCCAGTTCGTAATGTCACATTGTAAGTTCAGCTACGGTTCATAATTCAATATTAAACTTGTTCATGATTATTATCTAGGTTTTTTGTGTGTTTTTTCATGTTATTTGATTGTAAGCAACTCTTTGCATGTTTCCTATTGTTCACTATGATTTCTCCCATTACCACTCCCAGGATGAATCGACTTTGTTGTTACATGGGTTACTTTATTGTTACTATGATTTCTCCATTTACGATTTCATAGGTTACATCATGTAAAGTTGTCAATCTCGGAGTTGGTGATGATTTCGTTCTCCAGTTTGGGGCTTTTCTGATATTTCTCCTCATGTCATTCCTACATCACCTCATTGTTTGAGCATGCCAATTGTCTACCCCTTGTACAGGTGCTTTATGTCAATCTGCAGGTGGTGCAACATTTTTCACCTGTTGACCATACATTACCTGAAAACTCAAATCCACACACACCATGTCTTTATCATAGAGTGCCACATGTCCTGAATATTTGGGTGATGGGCCTGTGACTATGAAAAGAGATCAATTTTTTTCATCGACACTTCTTATCTAGGCACGACACATACTTGTTGTCTGTGGTCCAGTCTCTCAGGGTTACCTTCTGGGTTTGACATACCACTAGTTTTTACGGTATATTTCATGGAATCGATTACGAAAATACCAGCAAAAATCCACACACAACAAGTAAACGGACATGCCATTTAATGCATTTGCCATTTCATGTTGCCCGATACACTTCTTGTTTAGTTCTTGAATTTCGGCGTTTGCCAATCACCTCTAGTTTCATTCTCCTGGATTGTGTATGCATATTTTTCATATAATTTTATCATTAAGTTGGCTGCGGTGCTTTGTGTGCCTTTGAATATTTTTTGCGAGGTTAGAAGAAATTTAGGCGGAGCTATTGAATAGACTTGATGAGATAGTTGTGTTGATCCTCTTTCTTGTGATGAGCTCGGAAAATTTGCTAGAATACATATGAAAGATGTAGTGATTAATGTTGCAGAAGAGGTGTTGCTTTAGGAGTTACGGATGCTACTACGGATCTTGTTCTTCGAGGAAGCCTGTGATCACATAAATAATCACTTGCTTTCTTTCTTGTTCGAGTCTATCTTTCCGAGGGATATGGCGGAATTTATGGTTTGTTATGAGGCAGATTATTCAAATTTTATCATAGTCCCCTCATAATATGTTTGATTGTGTTTATAAATAATAAAAATTGTGCAAAATAAACGAGTGCTTCAATACGATGGGTAATATGATATCTTGAAATAATTATCATTATAATTTCATAACCTCTTGCTCTCACTTGGTGGTGTTTATATCACTAAGTGTGTCTTCTTTAAAAATTATAGTTACAACGGACAATGAACAATCATTGCACTATGACTGATATCTTGTAATAATTCTTATTATAATTTCCTAACCTCTACTCTCACTAGGTGTCTATATCACTAGGTGTATCTATTTTAAAATTATAGTTTTAATGGTGAATAAATTTTTATCTTAAAATTATAGCGCTTTAGTGGTGATACCTTTTGATTGATAATACGATTTGAAGAATACGGCACGAGCTAATATAGTCTGAACCAGAAATGCAAAGGTTGTGATTGATTACAGGCACTACCTATATTTGTGGAACTTCTTACCTACGGGGAATAGTAATGTGAAACATATATACGTTTATTTAGAGGCATAAAAATCATTCTTCCCAACTATATTTATATACATAATTTTGGAATTTGATTTAAAATAGTACCCAACTTTGAGTTCAATGGGTATTTCATGTAAAATTTGTTTGGGCTTTGGGAAATATTATTGAGACTACGCAACATTTAAGGATCTTTCCCTCAGTCATAGGAGCCTACAAAGTGATTACTTACTGATTGAATTAATCTTTTAAATTTCAATGATAAGAAATGCTACATGAATACCATCAAATTTTTCCGTGGTAAACCCCAACCTTATTCAAGCAGTGGCGAATACATTTTCTTCCTCTTCTTCTTGATTCGCAAATCACATGGATTTTTATAGATCTTGGCGCTTGGTAGATTTGGACGTGTGGACCTAGGCGCTTGTTCATTACAATGACTCTGTCATTAGGTTTTAGAAAATGCTCGAAATTTTGGTTTTACAAGGGGATTACCCTTGCTTGCAATTATCGATTATCAATCACATTCAAAAAATGTTTCGTAGCATTGTTTGAGCTCTTTGTGGTGAATTTCCAGGTGATTTCACAATATAACTAAATTTATTTGTCCTTGTAAAAACTCTGCGCTTGTGTGAACCGGAGACAAACAATCTAGTAGCCAATGCAACAACAACAACACCTCTGTTGCAATACACCTGCAGTTCACCCTCTGCGCATGAATGACTATGGCACCCTCTTTTTGTGAATAGGTAATGGGCCCGAAGGTGCGAGTTTCCATTAGGATCATGGAATTCAACATCAAGAAATAGTATCAAATTCACTTTGCAATAGTATTGCTGGCGGGGGCAAGAGTTCATTGGAACTGTTGGACTCATCACCACCAAATAGCCTCGGGGCTACCAGTGTGATCATTTGGAGCAATAAAAAATGCCCCCAGTCCATCCCCAATTGAAACAAACGGGTCCCACATTGGTTACGAGAGAAAATAGGAAACACATTTTGAAAGAAGAAACTTTGTATTAGGGTCCGAGAAATCTAAGCGGTCTGTTGTACGATTCCCTACCTACACTTCAAATTGGTACTCCCAAGAGACCTGCGGTACAACGTGATGTTTCTATTTCCCAACTTTGAGTTATCTTCTGTGGATTAATATCTCACAATACAATCATTCATTTCCTAAATGTCTACACCATGAATCATGATAAGTAAAGTGAAGCAGGATGTTAAACGGATCAAGGTCTTTATTTGTTCCCAAATGAAATTTCCACATTAATCCCTTTTAATGTTGTCCTTGCGAGTTTATCACCTGGAGTCTTTTGAAATATCTAAGTGATGCGGCAAATAATCAAAAATTGTTTCTTTAGTATACAGAAACCTTCTGATGATTATGTATTTTGTACAATTAAGCACCACAGTGCATGGTTGATTTTCTTTAGCTATGTGAAATGACCGAACATTCGGCGTAAGGATATGGAAGGTTTAGGGTTTAAGGAAACCTTGTATGTTGCACGGTAATTCTACTACTGTATCATTCTCATCATTTTTTGGATTTCTCTTTTTATCTTTTGCATTCTATAATGTTGTCTTTATGTCGAGTTTTAATAAGACTTAGAATGCAAATTTATAGATTAAAGGACATTTCACTTCTAGATTAATTTATTGCATTGGTGGAAATAAATTAGGAACAAATCCATAGATTACGGTTTTTGGATTTGATGTCATCAAATCGTTGCTTAAAATAGCTTATATATCGTCCAGATGCGCTATTTGTTAACTAGCACACATCCTACAATAAGCGATTACTATGATCTATTTTAAGTGACTTTGATAGAAAAGTCTTAGGTGCAGAAGTTATTGAGGACATATGACCGAGTGTGAAGCGATCCTGCGATTATAAACGGATAGTGAGTTACAACGGTGGTTATAGTCATTTGGCTATGTATATTAACATCTGGTATTGTTCTTCTTAGCATTAAGAACTAAATTTTCCTTTTGGATATCCTATACATGAGTTAATCTCTTTTTCTTCATTATTTAAACCACATTCTAAGTCTAAAGTTTCACTTTCATAAAATAGTAAATTTTTTTTACACGGTAATAGAGTTAATATACCATTTATGAGGTGCAAAGATCTACAAAATTTAAAGGTTCTCTTTTGTCTATTTTTTTATACTTGACTTAACTAAAATTGATGAATATTTCATGCTAGTGAGCATATTTATAATTTTCTTGAAAAATATGGCTTGGAAGGCTTTGGAATTTCCCCTTGATCTAGGACTATTACCAAAGATCACCTAATGCATTATACCAACATTACTATTCAAGGCGATCTTAAATTTGTACATCTTTTTCATTTTAACCTTTTTGTAAGGCATCCTTTGAAGAGTAGCACGGTGATGTGTTTCTCCCTTTTATTTCATTAAACATATCTATAAATTCCTAGGGGATATTTTTGTTGTTACTGTGATTTTTATTTCATGCCCTTGTACAGCAGGACAATCCAAAACTTTAACATATTGAATCTATAATTTATTATCCTCAAGGTCATTGACTACATGTATGCAGATTCATTAGAATTTTGGTTAGACTTTTGTTGTTTAGGTCATTGAGTAAAAATCATTGTGTTGTGATACTTCAAAAACCCTCCATTTGTTCTAGGTAATATAACATGTTAAGTCATGAGTTGTAAGTGTTTTTGTTTTGGAGATTGGTGGCGAGCCAATGGTTCCAATTTTCATAGAATTCACTAGTGGAGTTTCGGCGTGGAATCTCGTTATAAATAATCATCTTTAGGATATGCTTTAATAAGAAAAAACTTGTATTTGATTTGGGGATGAAATATTCTTTATTTATATCTACTTAGCTCTCATGTCATCCTCGTTGAGTTCTTTTGTTCCTATTCTACTTTGTCTCATTTAGGAGGTCCTTTTTCTAAATCTCTCTCTCTTATGTAGTGTATCCAAGGTGGGTGATCGGGTTTGATCAACCTAAATCTTTTACCTCATTTTTACGCGGCATTCTTTTATTTTATCCTTAATATTTCCTTCTTTGCTCTTATTTTCATAAAATTCAAATCCATTCGTCATTGTTATAAAACAACACAAAAAAAAGTTGAAAATGCATTCTTAGTTTTTTGTTCTACCTTTCTTTTTCGTTCTGTTTTTTGTTCTCCTAATACACACTTATATAATTCCTTTTGGTGTCAATAATCTCAGCCATAACCTCTTACATCTTTCGGTGATTTCACGGTGACAATGGGTACTATGCTATTTTTTGTTGATTGTCCCTCGAACAAGTTGTTATCCTATCATTCATGTGTAAGTTGTGGCACTCTGCAGGTTGTGTGGCGGTTCATTCATAGTAGATATCAGTTTCTTTGTAGGTTTCTAGGGATATACAAGGCCCCGTGGTTGTGCTTTTTGATCATATTAATGTTTAAGGAAACCAAATCAGGACTTGAACAGGCACATGACGTATTGCTCATTCGAGGGCGTCGTTTAAAGAGAATGGCCCATTGCTTTTTTTGCCTACAAGACAGTAGCCAGGTGGTTTGACAATATTTACATCTTTGAGACTATGATACAAACTTTATGGAGAGAGAGCATATTTTAAGCATGTTGTGCTCAAGCATGGTTCAAAGAAAAATGGTCTATTGTTTTATTTGCCTTGCACAAAGAAGAAAATATGCCAAGCACTACGTGATCTTGTAGAATCTGCATTTGAATTTGGGAGTCACTTGGTTTGTTGTGGAAGAAGTTTGGAATTCCCAAGACTAGATTTGAAATTGTTTTAGGTTTCCCACGATACATATTTAAATATATTTAAATTTGGATATACTTAAGATATTTTTTTTGTTATGTTAAATCTAAAGTTGTATATGGATTATATACGACTTTTCAATTGAGGGCATTCTTTCTAAAATTCTAAATTTGTGAGTTTTTTAATGGCTTTCTTGTTATTTCTTTCATAATTTATTTTTTTGAAGTATCTCATTATTTGAATAATGTATATGGAAATTAAAGTTTCCCTTAATAATTCTTTCACATTATTCTATCCCTACCCAATTGTATAGGTGTTGCATAATTTGTGTTTGGTTCTTAAAGAAATAGAAAATTTTTAGGTTTATGTTCGGAACTTCTTTGTTAGATTCCTCATCAACGGCATAATGAGCAGTGTCACCCACCTGCCCTTGCATGTGTTGACCCATGCAGTGAGTTGCTATTGCAATGTCATTTTATAATTGTGTAGTGTTCCATATTTTTATTTGTCCGTTGAACATGGCATGCGTTGAATTTTTGCATGGCAGCATTAATCTCATGCTCGAGTTCATATCCCTAGAGTCCTAAAGTAGCCTTATGTGTAGAGATTAGTGTTGGTTTATCAAAATCGGGCAATTTATTTTCTTTATAGTAACAATAATCACAGATTTGAATTTGTAGAACTAATATTGGGTATCTTGGTTTTTTATCATGCCACACCTTTGGTGATGTTGAAAAATGTTGCAAAGCTTCGATTTGTAGCCTTAATATCAATTCCATTTCTAGAGGCTTGAGAGGGATTGTGTGACCATTTCTGTGTCCTTCTACTCAAATAGGTCAATGAGCCTCACTAATGCGAGCTCAAGTAATGTTATTTCCTCCTTTT
Organism: Pinus albicaulis; assembly: GCA_034641835.2. Classification (NCBI taxonomy): domain Eukaryota; kingdom Viridiplantae; phylum Streptophyta; class Pinopsida; order Pinales; family Pinaceae; genus Pinus; species Pinus albicaulis. Next base: position 27,009 of record JAXQQM020074680.1, on the reverse strand, counting down.
GGCATTTCCCTTGCCTCTCGGTGAAATTTCTAGTAATAAACTCTCCCGACTACGTTAAAAATAGGGTCACAACCCTTTTATTTTATATACAACGCATATATTAAAAACATAACAAGTAGGCAAATAACAAGTCTATTAAAATGTCACAAGATTCCATTTATAAGCATTTTAATATATACAAATGTGTATGTACATAACATGTGTCATTAGCATTTTAAAACAAATATTACCAAAACCGAGTGTAGGACCTTAATAAGTAATAAACTATTATAACAAGTGATTATAAATGGAAATATGTAACAAAACCTTTGTGTCAAAACTTCAAATGAACGCTTCATTTGTGGAGCTGTTGGACTTCAGCAGCGATAAACCATAATTCAAACCAAATTCTTGTTCCAAAATAGCTGCTCCACGTTGGCCAATTTTTTGATCGTCAATGATTCCCTATGTTTCGGGTCAATTTGGGAGTGGCGTACGGAGAAGAGAGAGTTGTGACGTGAATTTCTTATCAAATTTGCCCTAATCTTTTTCGAGTCCGGATTTCCACGGTGGCAAAGATCAAGCTCCAATCAATTTCTGCCACATGTCTTCGATCAAAAGTTTCCCTATTCCTAGATGCGAGTGCATGCGATGGCGTTTAAAGGCGATGGGACATGGATGTGTTGATTTCATATCAATACAACAGCATTAAGTTTTAACGCTATTCAATCACTTCAAATATTTAAGTTCAAGGTTTCATCATCAGCACCCAGTTTCTGTTGTTCAAGATCGAACCCTCCCACTCTTGTGCAGCGATTCATGCTCCAATATGATCCGGCCTTACGGCTCTCATCGATGAGAGATTAATTGTGATGGGCGTTCTTGATTCCATTGCGATTCGGGTCGATAAGTGGCGCGTTTCGCTGTGGTTTTTCACTCTGACCATGAGCCTTTGAATTACCGGATGCTCTCTGGTTGTGGGTTACCTCTACTCAACTTCATGGCAGAAGAGAATGACTAGCTAAGCTGTTTAACCAGACATGCATTTTCAGGCATCTGCATTCTCTACGATCGAGTGTGTCTGTCTTCCTCGGATTTCTTGGAATCTGCTTCTCAAAGTCTCATCTTGTCTTGCTCATTTCCATGCCTCCTGCATCAAAGGATGTGTTGCCACGGGGGCTCACAGAGGTCAACCCTGCCCACAACTTATCCGACCCCTCTATTAGTCGTCACGTCAGATCCAGACAATAATTATTCTGGCAGTCGCTATCCGAACACTAGAAGTGGGCGAGGTGAGTTCTAGAAGATCGCACCATACTTCGTCCCCCTTCTCCTCATTCCCCACCACTTCACCTTATCCCACGACACACACTATGATTTTTCCTTTAATTTCTCTTTGAACCCAACCATGAATCACAACCCCAATCACCATGGTTTTACGTGAGAGGCCAAGTGAAGGAACAATGCACCCGTCGGCGGGTCTGAGCTTAGAAAAAGTTGGCGGCATTCGGGCCTTCGGGAGGGAGCGGTGTCATGAATGTGGAGATAGCACTGGAGATCTGGACCTTGGGAAGGATGGTGCTGAATGCGTCGAAAGGAACATCGGAGGAGTAGGTTGGTTAATTTTGTTTTCTTTCTTGCGACCACTTAATTGGGCATGTTTTAGATTATATTCATGTTTGGACCTGCTGTAATATTTTTGAATTAATAACGCTCATTTGGTTTCTCCGTATGAGGGCAGCCTTCTTCTTTTTTTGATTTTTGGTATTAATTTACCCATAAGTACGGGCAACGATATTTTTTTGACTTCGGTCATGCTGTAATTTTATTCCCACTGTTAATAGATTAACTTTACTTAGAAAAAAAAATGTTGCCTTGTTTCTATTTTAAACCTGTTTTTTGAAATACAGAGCCATGTTTATATGATTGTTTATAGTCGAAGCGCTGTGGGGTGGTTTATTATATTAATATTTCACGGTCGAATTATGTTCATAACAATTGGAAAAAAAAAATATTGTCCTGTTTCTATTTTAAACCTATTTTTTGAAATACAGAGCCATGTTTATATGATTGTTTATAGTCGAAGCGCTGTGGGGTGGTTTATTATATTAATATTTCATGGTTGAATTATGTTCATAACAATTGGAAAAAAAAAATGTTGCCCTGTTTCTATTTTAAACCTGTTTTTTGAAATACAGAGCCATGTTTATATGGTCTACGTATTATACTCTTTCTCTGTATATCTACAGGAACCTTTTTTCTATGAACAGGGGGGATGTTGTAGCGGGCTACTAATGGAAACAAGCGAGCCTGAACCTTACATCTCAGATGCAACAGATGGTTACCAATTTTGGAATCAAGCGAGCTTGATCTTACAAGCGAGCCTGGGTTTCTGCAGATGGTTTTTATTTCCGGGAACAAGCGAGCCAGAACATACAATCGACCCTGGGTTTATACATATTTTTGCTCTATCATGGATGCTTTTTGTGTGAGGTGTATATCAACAATACATGTCTCTGCACATTTCCTGTATCTGCTTTATGATACTATTTTATGTGTTGACAGGTTATCACTCTGCCTTCAAAACTAGCGATGTTGGTTTATTGATATGGTCTGATGGTTTTTTTATATTTTGGACATATCACACTCCTCACATGATTAGCGTTTTTCTCTGTTCAAGGATTTTGGGTACTTTAATTTGTATTTGGAACAATGGACGTCGGTACTCTATCTGTTGCTTTACTATTCTAGATACTACTATTTCACTTTCTTATAGATGCCTCGGGCATATTTGGATGCTTTCTCAGATTGTCGATAATCTCCATGTGGACCGTTACTGGGTTTTATATCATGTCCCTGTATGTGAGATAGGGTATTTTTCTATCATTGTCTGGGGTGGGACTTCCACTTTTCTGGATGGATATTTGGGTTCCAATCTTCAGATGTGAAAATGTAATGACTTCATGGACTGTTTTACTTCATATAATATATTCAAAACAACATTTTTTCTCTTGTGAAAAAAAAATGATTGTTTATAGTCAAAGCGTTGTGGGGTGGTTTATTATATTAATATTTCACGGTCGAATTATGTTCATAACAATTGGAAAAAAAAAATGTTGCCCTGTTTCTATTTTAAACCTGTTTTTTGAAATACAGAGCCATGTTTATATGATTGTTTATAGTCGAAGCGCTGCGGGGTGGTTTATTATATTAATATTTCACAGTCATTGGAATGCCCACAATTCATAACAAATAATGGAGATTTACTGTCCTATTTTAAAGTTTCATTTTTTTTTAAATTGAACCCGTCGTCGATATACCGACGCTTTGTAAGCGTCGGTCTTTCGACGTCTTGAACGATTAGTCGAGTCTTGTGACGTCGTCGATATTGTGACGATTCTTCACAGGGTTGGTATTGTGGCGCTTTTGGAATGCGTCGGTATTGCGACCCCTTTATGGGATTCGTCGTCTTCACGACACTTTTGCAATGCATCCAGTCTTGCAACACTCTTGCTCTGACGTCGGAATTACGACATCTTAAAAATATTGAAATTGGAAGAGCAGCGGTATAGCACATAAAAATAGAGCGACGTTCAAAACGTCGGACCACATTTCATCGGAATTGCGACAGTTTACAAACGTCAAAAGCGCGACGGTTTGGGAAATGTTGGAATAGCGACACTTGTTTGGAAGCAACGAGAAAAGTTTCGGTAGTGCGACACTTTGTTAGTGCGTTGGAATTGCGACGTAATGGAAAACCATGTTTTTCCCGTCCTCGAACTGTCGCTCTTGCGACGACTATGTGTCGGAATAGTGACAAAGTGGCCGTCGGAAATTAGGCCAAATTTTCTAGTGTAGCTATCAATCTATTTGGCCTTGGTGGAAAATCCAAAATCAGCATCGTCGAGTGTTTGGGTTGATCGTTCATTAGATTTTGGCACTCCATCTGATCCATTTTCCTCAAAATTTTTGACAGATGAAAATATTTTGGAAGCTCTGATCTCAGAAGCAGAACCATGGGAGGATTATCATCCTTGTTTCCATCTTCCTTATTATGAAGAAAACAATCTTAGTGAACTATATCACCCATCCATCAAAACTTTCTTTTCGAATTCTTTACCGATTAATACAATTGACTCTGAGTGAAATTTATCTATTATCAAAGAAACGATTCCTATCGATATTTTGACCAAACCTGGCATTGTAGAAAATATTCATGTCGGTGTATCTTGTTCTCCATCAGAACTTGATTTATATCGCTCTCTTTTTCGTGAATTTTGTGACGTAATCGCTTGGTATTACGAGGATATGCCAGGCATAGATACTAGTATAGTTGAACACACTATTAATATGTATTATGGTGTCAAACTAGTGTGTCAACGGCTTTGTCCTGTTCATCCGAAGAAAGCCACTGCCATCAAAGCAGAAGTTGAAATTTTTTTGTGTGCTAGTTTCATTTACCCTGTTCTGCTAACTGAGTGGGTTTCCAATATCGTTTCTATTATAAAAAAACAAGGAACCATTAGAGTGTGTGTCGATTATCATGATTTCAATTAGGCTTGTCCAAAAGACAACTATCCTACTCCCTTTATCGACCAGATTATTGACGATTGTGCTGGATACGAAATTTTTTCGTTCATGGATGGATTTTACAGCTACAATCAAATCAATATCTGCCCAGATGACCAACATAAGACAACATTCATCTGTCCCTGGGGCACAATGGCATATAGGAAACTTCCATTTGGTTTAAATAATGTTGGGGCAAATTTTCAGGGAGCAATGGATTTTGCTTTTAATGACATCAAGAACATTGTTCAACCATATCTAGACGATTTACCAGCGCATTCACGAAATCAGATTGATCACCCGATGCATTTGAGAGCCATTTTATTATGCTGCCGACACAACAAGATACACCTCAATCCACACAAATGTGTTTTTTGTGTTGGTTCTAGTCGATTGCTCGGATTCGTAGTCTCAAAATAAGGAATTCGAATAGACCCATTGAAGGTACAAGCCATTCTTGATTTTCTTGCACCATCAAACTTACTTCAGATACAAAAACTTCAAGGAAAGGATAACTTCCTAAGAAGGTTCATTCCAAACTATGCCAAAATGGCTAAAGGATTTACTCGTTTATTGAAAAAGGGAGTTCCCTTCCATTGGGACCAAGTTGCGCAAGCTTCTTTTGATGTTTTAAAGGACCATATTGTTCGAGTATCATTAATGTATCCTCCTAATTATCAAAATGATTACTTACTATATATCGTCGCGACTAAAATGACCATCTCTATGGTTTTGGTCCAAGTAGAAGATGGAATTGAACATCCGATCTATTATTTGAGTCATAATCTCAATGATACGGAAGTTAAGTACTCGTACGTAGAAAAGCTTGCCTTGGCAGTTGTTCAAGTTGTCCAAAGATTTCGAAATTATATCCTGCTCCAAAAAACAACAACAGTTTTGGATTGCAACCCCATGACTTACATATTATCACATCAATTTCTGGGGGAAAATATTCCAAATGGAGTGTCATTTTGAAGAAATTTTATTTTGGAATTCATCAAATACAAGTAAAATAAGTCTTTAGTTTTGGCTAAGCTTCTCTGTGACCTTCCCTTTGATAGTACTGCTACTATTTCAAAACCATCTATTCCAGACAAGTCTTTGTTTCTGATTGGATCATCTAATCCCTGGTATGAAGATTTCATCATTTATCTCCAAACCCAAACTTTTCGACCTAATACCTCTCGCTCTGATCAACGACGTATTCGATACCAAGCCAAAGATTATCTGATCATTGGCGATACACTTTATCATCGTGGTGTCAATACCATTTTAAGGAGGTGCCTCACTTATGAGGAGGCTAAAAAAGTGCTAAATGATTGTCATGTTGGGGCCTGTGGTGGACACTTATCTGGATATGCCACAGTGAAAAATATACTCCACGCCAGTTACTTTTGGCCTACTATTTTTCGAGATTTCATCCTCGCAGTCAGAAGTTGTCATGCATGCTAGATTTTTTACCGTAAAATCCACAAACTGCCAGTGCCAATACATCATGTTGTCTCTGCTGGACCATTATGAAATGGGGTATTGACTTCATGACCGGTAACCCTCCTTTGTTTTGGGGGCATGGTTATATTATTGTCACAATCGACTATTTTACCAAATGGGCCGAAGCAATGCCTACATTCAACAACACATGACAAACAACTGCATTGTTTTTCTTCAACCATGTTATTGCACGGTTTGGGGTCCCACAGGCTATAGTTACGGATCATGGGAAGCATTTTCGCAACCATATAATGTCTGAATTGACTGCCAAGTTAGGATTGTCACACGATAATTATACTCCTAATTATCCACAATCAAATGGACAAGTTGAGGCTATTTACAAAATTCTTAAACGAATGCTTCAACAAATGATAGGAGTTCGTAAAAGGAACTGGCACTTGATCTTGTACTCCGCCTTGTGGGAATATTGAACCTCAGTGAGAAACGCAACCGAATTCACTCCTTTTCAGTTGGTGTATGGTTTGGAAGCTATCTTACTAATCCAATGTGAAATATCATCATTAAAACTCATGATAGACTTGTTACCTGACACCTCAGAAGAAGAAGCATGTCTCCTTAACCTCATCCATCTAGATGAAACGCATCGTGAAACCCAATTGGCCAATGAAGCACATAAGAGACATATAAAGGCACAATATGACAAAAATGTCCAGCCTCGCATCTACTCAGAGGGCAACTTGATCCTTCTTTATGATCAAGAATTTTATGTTATAGGTACAGGGAAATTCGAACCATTATGGCATGGCCCCTATATTGTCAAAAGAGTTCTTGCTAAGGGTGCCTATGAGTTAGTTGATTACGATGGGATTCCATTCGCACAGCCTAGAAATGGGTTGTATTTGAAACGTCACTATGCTTAATCATGAGGGTATTATTTTTTTTATTATATTTTTTATATGTTGTTGATTTGCATTCACTATCTTAATTTATTTTTAGAGTTTTCTTAACGTTAGTAATCCACTTTACATTTCATCACAGATGACCGAATCTTTGGAAGCATTTGTTGGATATGCTGATGGTGCTAGTCGTAGTATGAAAAATCTATCCTCTGCAGCATGGGCCATTTTCACTCCAAACGATGAGTTAGTGATTTTTCAAGGGATTTGTATTGGTAGATCGACGAATAATATCACTGAGTATAACACGTTGATCGAACTTCTATATGATGCCATTTCATTTGGTATTAACCGCATAATCATAAGGTTAGACTCACAACTTGTGGTACTACAACTTACTAGTATTTATACTGTTAGAAATCCAACACTTCTTAGATTGTTCCTAAGAGTTCGAATTTTGGAGAGACATTTTGATTTCATTCAATATCAACACATTTCCAGAAATCTGAACACTTTAACTGATTCATTAGCTAATCAAGTTTTAGACAGAAATTTGTGACATAGGTAAAGAAAACATTCACATCATTGAATAGGATTGCACATTAAACATAGGAAAAACTCTTAAAACATATAGATAGATAGTTATATTTTTTTGACAAAAATTTTTCCCAAGACACATAGGTCATCTGACCTTAAAATGTATGCAAAAAGTCACAAGTAAACTAGTGGTGCTCATGGTAACATGTTATAGATCTAGCAATCCTACGGAGTAACCGCATCCAACGGTTAGGAACCCAAATAGTGTGTCATTGCAGTCTCATGAGAATCTCTTTGATCTGGAAATATGGAATCCTGAAGGTCAACCCTTCTATGTGCTACTGAAGCTCAACCAGAGTCTCAGCCATATCAAGGTCCTGAAGGACTGCTCTCCTGACAGCCCTCTCTGCCAGCACATCTGCTTTGTGCTCTGGTTCCTCTACTGGTTGAACACGACTGATATCTGCATTACATCAAAAATTTAGTTTAGTCTTGGAAAGAAATAAAAACACAAAAAAATTGTATAAACCTTATAAAAATAAAAAAACATGGTCGAATCATTCTTACCCATTGCACCCCACTGAGCGCCTTTTGGTAATACTAGATCTGGATCTCCTCATAAGTTGATGCCTGCGTATGCATACTCAACGATGGAAATGATCTGTCGCCAGAACTAGGTGAAGAATGCAGTCGAGAACACAATGGTCGATTGGCCTGCATGCCGACCCATGAGTTCTACCCATCTCTGCATTCGAGGATCTCTAGGACTAGATATATCCAATGTTACATGTTGTAGCTACATCAGTGGAATCCGTTCCAAAGCGAAGGAGATAAGGATTGAACCATAACTAAAAATTTTCTTCCTTCCTCCCTTTGCTTTATTCAGTTGTTCCTTTATCTAAGATAGAACAACTTCAGACCATTTGAAGACTGTTGGCTCTAAGCACTCTAGCGCATACTGCATATACGATCTATTCGCTACATGTAGTGTAATGGTGCCAGCAAGTTTAATGATCATGAAAAGTATGGTTCCCAAAGGAAAATCCCTGACATTCTGGATTTTTATTTTTCCATATTTGCTAGGTTCTGACCCTGGATAGCAATACTTCATAACATAATCCCTCACTGTCTCTCCTCCAATGGTAGACCCTGTGAGAGAAATGGGCAAACCTCTCCTCGACAAACCTGTGAGAAAATACACATCCTCGTGACATGGAACACGTTGTATGTAAATACTCTGTTAGTGTCGGTATCTTCAACCTCCGTCGGTGATCAAAATTCTCTTGTTGCATTGCATAATGGGTGTCACACTCGATCAGTTGCATTCCAGGAGCATGGATCATCGATGTAGTGGCTTTTTATACATTTTCCCTCATGTCCTTTACTTGTGGGCCCATTTCCATATCCGGATCATCTTGCACTCTTTTTTCCTTAGAATTTGTAAGAGTCATTTCTAGGGTGGATTAGGTCCATTAGTTCTAGGGTTTCATCAATAAGGTCTTCAAAATTCCCAATAATGGTCGGCGGGTGCATGAGGGAGGGTTGAATAAAGTTCCAATGCTAAATAAATTTCATCATCATATGCTACAAAGATGTATTTTTCTCAAAACTTTGTTTTGAGAAAAATAGAGTATTTCATCCTTTTATGTATAAATGTAATGTAATTTCAAGTTCTCTCATTTGTAAATAATTTCAATGGCAACCGTGGTCACCTTGTCAAACTTTAGCAACCCTGCAAGGCAAACAGAAAGCACATCATTCAGTTAATCAGAGCCAAAATGAAGCAAGCTGTTTAAAAGAGAGTTTAAAAAAAGTGTCAAAGGTAACATTACAAAAGTGGGTTTTAGGAGTGGAAAATTAAAAGCCTTTGGTATATAAGTCATTTTCATGTTTCAAAGGGCTCATTTGTATTCCAAGAAGAGAGAGTGAGCAAGAAAGGGCCGTGTTGAACAAAGAGAGTGAAATTGCAGCAAAGTCGTGCAAGTTTGTGGGCGCGACGCATTGGCTGAGTGGCGCAGCGCATTGAGCTAGCGCGACGCATTGGGTCGCCCTCCAAAATTTTAAAAACACACAGGCACGATGCATAGAGCTGGCGCAACGCATAGGGCCACAAGGAATTTTTACCATGATTCCATTCAAAAATTCGAATTTGCTCGGTCTCCTCCGGTCTAAAGTAAGTCATAAACTCTGCCAATGCCAATGAACGTGTGTTTTATGATGTTTATGAGGATTTAATAGAAAAAATTCAAACCCTATTTCCTTGCTAAAAAATGTTTCCTTAGGGTTTATACATTGGTTATTTGTGCCATCACTCCCACATCCTTTAGTTCTTCACTGTTTTTCTAAGTTTCATCAACCCATTTCCCTATCCCCCATATCCCTAAATTCACTCATTCCCTATCCCAATTCCCATTATCCCAAACCCTAGCTACAAGATTCCCAAAACCACAAATGCTATCCCAAAAAGCCTAGATACTGTCCCTAAAACCCTTCAATTCCCCAAATTCCAATTGACAATATTCCCAAACAATCCCTTTTACCCTCTCCCTTCATAGTCCCTTACACATTTTCATAAACGTGGCAACAAAAAACCAAAGGCACCTAAAACTCCTCACACTCATCTAAGACAACACAAACTTTGGAAAAAATGGAGATGGATTCCTCTTATGACAGAGATGAAGAAATACACAGTGACTCTCAAACTGAATTGCATGCACCAAGGAGACCTCACAAGAGTGGTAAACATGTACGGGAGGAACCTACTTCACTTGCTGAGCTGCAGGCCTGCCCTCTTGCTATCACATGTTTTCAACAATAGTGTTGTTATCAGTTTTGTGAGATGGTTGCTAGAGTCCAGTACCATCATGAGTTGGCCAGATTGTTTGTGCTTCATCTACATAATGGCCAAGTTACTCTTGTAGGTGTGACATTCACCTTGACACCAAAATCTATCTCCCTAGCAACCGATATTCCAAATGTCAGAGAGCAATGGAACAAAAGGCATAAAGTTTACAGGGAACACTATGAGCCATACATCAAGCCTAGTTTTTTGAGACAACTCAGCAGAGTTTTTCCTTTTCAGTACCTGAAGGATTCATACGCTCCTTTGATGAAACTCATTATCAAATATTTCAGCTGTGAGGGCCGGTTTTCTCGCTTATATGCTTATCACATCAGATTGATGATGCAATTTACCAGGGTGAGAATGATGAACCTCCCATATTTTATGTGCCGAAATATTGAGAAGATTACCACCCTAGTACAAAAGAAAACTTCTGAGCAGCAATATAATAGTATCTATCATTTTGCACTCATCAAAATTGTGGTTATGCATTATCTTGGTTTGCAGGACATTTCATGGGAGGATTTCATTTCTCATGAGTTTTTCATAGCTCCTCAGGTACCTCCGGAAGGTTTTCATGAGGCAGGTGAACCTTCACATCAGCATGAGGGTCATGAGACACAGACTGCTAGTGTGTTGGTGTTTGTCACCTATCAGAAGGGCACTAGAAGGTTGTTTGCAGCAGCCAAGCGATTATTATCTCCACCTGGGGTGGAAGGGGTCTCGCTTCCTTCATCAAAATTACAGGTACAGGACAAGGGTAAGAGGCCAATACATGATGAGGGGCCTTCAGGAGAGCAGGAGACAGATTTCATCCTCATTCAAGATGATGACACTGATTTGGGCCCACAAAGCTCAAAGTTCAGGGAGATCATTCAAAAGCAGAAGGCGGAGATAGATACTTTGTCCCTAAAATTGCAAAGATCCCATTAGATAATAAACTACCTTGAGCAGAGAAACAAAAATCTAGAGGATCAGCAAACCATCCTAGAGCTGCAAAACATACGTGAGAACCAGCAAGTTGCCAAAAGGAGCAAAACCGAGATGACATCACTTGAGCAGGAGATTGAGGCTGATCGTGAAAATTGGCTTGAAATAGTAAATATACATTTGGAAAAGCTATTGGAGAAGGCCAACAAGGAAAATAACATGTTGAGGCACATGGCCAATCATTATTGGGGGAGAAACCATGTTTGCAAGGCCCGAATCAAAATCTTGAAGGCCAAGTTGAAGAAGGCCTCAAAGCGTCGGAAAAGGCATGATAGACTTCAAATCTTGGCCGAGGCTTCCTTGGCCCAGCATAGCATATAATGGAGGACACTCAGCCCAAGTTTCAAAAAATTTGGGACACTTTTTGCATTTTTGAAAATTTTGGGCCTAAAAACAGACTTTTCAGCTCTATGCACCGCGCCACTTGGCGCACGCTTTTGATTAGGGGCTCATTTTGATGCAAACTCAGAATTTTTGGATTTTCCATGGAAAAATATGCATGCCTACCTATGGCCAAAAAATTTTGACAGGTTTTGGGCTTCCAGAAGGGTAAAAAACACCCCAAAAATGACCTTTCTGCCCCTTTTTTGACACACAGGAAGCAGTGTTGGGAGGAATCAGTTTTGGAGGGGCAAATGAAAGCCAAATTCAGAAATTCCACTTGTGTTGGAAATCAAACAGGCAGAAATTTCCAACAAGCCCACTTGGAGCAGATTTGGACACCGGAAGGCCTCCAAAATCAGCTGCAAACTAGCGTGACGCATAGACAAATCAGGCACGACGCATTGGAGGATTTTGCTCATTTTTGACTCAGTGACTCTGTTTTTCGCCTAGTTTTTGACAGTTTGACTTTATTACTTCTAAATGTAAAACTCATGATGTAATTTGATGGATCTTGATGTAATTTTGTTAAATTTTCACTCATGGAGGTAGATTCATCCATCAAAAGGTGAATTGCAACTGAATGAATCAGTTTCCTAGTTTATAGAGGCAAGCTGTTCCACTGCCTACTTTCTAGTTCTCAGTTTAGATTTTGTTGGAACAGCTCCTAAACTTGTGAGCTCGACCCCTAGAGGCTGGGATGAGTTATTGCTTGTCTATATCTTGTGGTTTTTCAGTCATTAGCATGGTTGGAATTTTGGGAATGCTTTGAGCATCATTGTACATTCATCTCTGCAGTTTGGCAAAGGAATAGACCAGGGTTTGCAGCACTCTATGGGATTCTTGTGGTATTTTGGTTTGATAATGTGCTTCTCTCTGTAAATGTAAGTCTACTGGTGTTTTATGTATACCATTTTCCTTCTTATTTCTTCTTAAGTTAAACAAACAAGGATAAAGGTAGAATTCATTAAAATTTGCAGTGCTCTACCTAGGGTTTGTTTAATTTTCTATGTTTTCAGCTGTTTGGAGAGGATCCTTGAAGGTTTCTTGCCCTCTTCAACTCTTCACCTTTCTCAACTCTCCATTTCCTTCAAATTGAAAGTGTCAAATAAATTTCCTACCTTGCCCCATTCAGATCTCTGCAAAATAGGGCCTCATTCCCCAGACCCAAAATCTACCTTTCCCTTTGATCCAACAAAACACCCTTAAAATCAAATCAAACTCTTTTGCATATATACCCTAGCCTAAAATCATCCTTCATTCAAGTCATCTCAAGCCTCACTGATCCTTTTTTTCTGAGATTGACCAGGAGACAACCCTCTCCCAATCTGGTAGGGCTAGCTACCAGGTTAAGTGTGGTTTGATGTTACCCTAGATTCTACCTTTCTCAGCCTGAGGTAGATTTAGGCCATAATAGCCTCTATCACCGGATCCCATGCTCGAACTAAGACCTCCAGGAGTTCTATGTGTTGCCTCATTCCCGACAATTTGAAGTAATTAAGTAGTCCACAATATCTTAAGGCTCTTACAGTACCCGGATCATTCAAAGAAATCATATATTATTCTTTTTGTTCTATTTCTCTCCATGTAATCGTCATTATAATCCGATGGAAACCTGAAAATCAACCATAAGATCAATTAGATACCATTCATTGCAAGAAACTAGGCAAATTTTGGACACAACATGAAAACCAAAAACTTTAACTGCACCCAACGCACTCCCTGGGCCAATAAAATGCATTGCACATGCGGGTACCCTTCATTGTACCTACTATGCACTGCGAGTTTCGACATTCAGGGGTGCGTTGCCCTCAGTTTGGGCAGAATTTACCCTAGGGGCCTCAAAACCCTAAAAATTTGCAAAGAATGGAAATGAAATGAATATTGAGGGAAAGAGGAGGTTAATGGCACTAACCTGGATAGAACGATGACGAAATCCATCCACAAAAATGACCGCAATCAATGACTGAAGTTTGGGGGAAAAATCAGTTCAGAGCTCCAAAATGAAAATGGTAATTATGGAATGGTAAAAATGGATAGTGAAACTACTTTTTATAGTCATTTAATTATTTGAAAGTTAAATTTATTGCTATGACTATAGTTTTATTATGTTTTTATAATGAAACAGGTCTTTTTAATCCATTTGATGTTGTTCTAAACATGAAATACAACTGATGAACAGATTGGTTGTGCAGATTTATTCAAAGAATGACTTGACCACAAAGAATACTTTTTCTCCTTATTTTTCGAGCTTTGTTAAAAACAAAAAAGGATTTGAAGCACAATTTTATCTCTTTTTCGAGCTTCAATAACAGTGAAAAAGGAAACCATGGAGTCTTCTTTCAGCTCTTTTCAAACTCTAATAATGTGAAAACATTGTCGAGCACTTGTATTTTCAAGCTCGTTAAAGTAAATGAATCGATATCTACTCAGTATAAGTTTAACCCTTTTTCGGACTGAGATGGATTATTTACTAAAAAGGAATACCTTAGTTAAACATGACCGAAGAGGTTCTCTCAGATATTATTTTACACTTTTTTGGATTTGAGTGACAAATTTATGAAAAAGTACTTATGGAGTTCTCTTTTGTCCTCTTTTTCAGACTCTCTAAATATGAAAAAGGACCGGGATATCACTGTTGTTAAGCTCGTTAAAACATAAAATAGAGATGGTCTTGTTGATCATGGCAAGAATCGAGTTTCATTCATCGCTAGACTCATTAAATTATTAAATAGCGATACTTTATTTGCCCAAAGGGTTGAATTATAGATCAAGAAAATGTTATCCTCCTCAAGCTTATTAAAAAATAAAGAGGTACTAGTCGACAAATGACCAGGGAAAATTTGGGAAAAGTAAGCAAAGTTTCTTTTTGGTAGAAAGTCACTCTTGAACATGACACTTCACTCCATGTCTGTGACTATTTGGGTTGGGTAATCATCTTGACGGTTCATTCACACCTATGGTTCATCATACCTTCACTTCGGTTTTGGGTCAATGCTGCTTACTCATCATAGTGTCGCCGATATGTTCAAGAGAAGTCATCTAGTGATTAAAAACTCATCCATATGCAATACTCATAAACCTTCATTTTCATGACTTTCATCCCTGAAAATTGCTATATCAAGTCATACCCTTGTCTCTGAAATCAGTAACTCTTGTTTTGCAATAAGGTGACTTCCTGTCGACACCAAATCAATATCTAGGAAGTTCACTTAGAAAAATCAGATTCCAGTACCATGAGGCTTCTTACAGCATCGACAAGATCCTCGCTTCCAGACTTTTGACTGAAAGATTTTGTTTGGTGTTCAACATCAAATCATCTATTCACACCTTACGAAATGTACTGCAGTACCTTGAGGGCCATTGACATTAATGGTGGTTCTCTCGTGTTTGTTAACAACTCACATCATTGGCTGGTAATCAAATGATGTCTTTCCATGTTTGACTACAAATCATATATTCGCATGGCTAGACTTGTACCTGAATGATCAAGTGAATGAGATAAGAAGACCCCGCATCTAGTTTCATCCATCTAGGCTACGATTTCAGGATTGTAGTACACATCATCTGTACGGTGACCTTACATACATACTGTCATCCAAACATGGGCCTATATGTGTAGGCATGTCTGCATCTCGGCAACATTCCAATGTTTACAACTTTCTGAATTATGTACATGTTATTATATTGTTTTATGTGTTGATCATGGGAATGCCTATCCTCAGCAATTATGATCAAAAGAGGATATATCATGATGTAATGTATTGTAATATTGATGCAAGTGACCACTCCGCTTCGTTTCTAGACTCATCACAGTGTAAAACATCTCAATCAAATGTTCTTATTATTTGGATCTCATGCTTTAGGGGGGAATTATTATAGGTCAATTTGGGCACCATTCCAAATGACTTGGTTAACTGGGCATCATCTCCAAGACCAATGATCAAGGGTCTATCATTCCCCATCATTTTAGTTGCTATATGCCCTAAGACAAGAAACAAGACAAATCAATCAAGACTTTCATCAGGCAAAGGTTTCCTTGGTTTGAAGCTTATTATATAGCATATCAAAGCTCACTAATAGAGGCTCTACGGGGCCTAAGCACATTTCATATGCATGTAGCCCCATGCAAGGCTACTCTTCAAAGCACTTCCCGACATTCAAGGTGCGTTGGTTACATTGGGAGCGAAATTCTCATTGTTCCAAAATCTCCACTTGGCCAGTGCCTTCTAGAAGAGTTCACATGTGTCAAGCTTCGGATCCAAGTGTCCATTTGACATCCACATGAATGGAAACATGTCTTTACTATTTTTGGAAAGTTATTGATTGCAAAACAACCTACAGGTCATCTATAAATTGAACACAGGTCTAAGTGTTTGAGAAGGAAGAATTTGAGTAGAGAAATGCTGGAGGATTTTCAATTGAGAGCTAGATTTTTGAAGCTACTGCTGAAGAGATTTATACTGTGATGAGGTTTGGGTACGATGCTGGAAGGTCACTTCAAATCATTCACTAGGTTGTAACCTATCCTTCCATCATCAATAAAAATTACTTCTTATTTTCCCTACATGCATTTATATTAGCTTTGATTTTATATATTGTAAGATCTTGGTTGATGAATGTAGTTTATGCTTTAATGATTGAGCTAACTAGCTTGAATAGATATCTATATTATTGCGTATTCTGATGTTTTAGTGTTCTTTCTTGCAGGAAGCATTCAGCTCACAAACCGCTTGAATTTGAAGCTGCAACAGAAGCGACAGAAGGAGCCATTTGGAAGCTACTGAAAAATTAAGCCTCCAATCCTCTCTGTATATCTATTCTGAGTTAGGAGAAATAGTAGTATAGTATTTCACCTGTTGTTCTAGACTAGCACCTGTCTAGGGAAGCATAATTTATGTGTAGGTTACAATTCTAGCCCAATGCGTAGGACCTTCAGGTACTTATCTCAAACCCATATTTAGTAGTTTATAATGTTTCCATGCGTGAATGAATGCTTCTTTTTTATGACCCTATTTTACTCTTTTGAGGTTTTCAACCTTTACCATAGGGAATTTTTTCCCACCAACATAACTGGTGACTCGAATGGGGAATAAAGTCAAGTATTTCCTAGAAGGGTTGTTTTTCGGTTGATCTAGGTTTTTCGAGTTATTTCTTGATATTTCCAGTCTTGTTGACTCATTTGTGGTTTTTCCAATTAGTATGATATTTTGGATCAGTTATTTGTTTTTATTTTTCCCTAATTTCCATTTATATGAATTTTTTATCAAATGCAGAAGCATATATACATGAATTCTACCAAAGAAACCTATGTATAACATATACACTAGTTTCTTTAGATATAGTCACATATACATGTGAGTCTGTATTGATACAATCACGTAAAGATAGGGAAAACCAATTTTTTTCAATTATGGCTCGTGTCAGGGATTTGGATTTATTTCTGCTAGTTTCTTGAAGTCATTTATTGTCTAGAATGGTCTTGTTTCTTGATGTTGTTGGTTTTTCCATCTCTTTTTGAAAAAATATTGTGTCAATCTAGGGTTTGTGTTTTTCAAAGTTTTTGTATTGAAAATTGGGTTTCATACCTTATTTAAGAATTGTGTGACTCTTCTATGCTTTTGGGATAGTTGGTTAGTTTTTGACTTGTTTATAACCTCATGTTTTCATGACTTCACTTTGCACCCTTGAAATTGGCTCATTGTGCTTGTTTTTGTTTCTTTGAAAAGATATTTGAAATCTTGATTCTGTGGAAAATTTTAGTTCTCTAAATTCTTTCTTTTCTCCTAAATATTTTATGTGCCTTTCAGATCAATTTATTCAAGTTATTTTGGTTTCTCATTCACATTAGTCTTCTCCTATTTATGATTATTTATGGCTAGTGGGGTTTGAGTCTATTTTCTCGATCCTGATTTTTCTTGAATCATTGCTTCTTCCTTTTCAAACTTTTTGTCATAATTCACTAAAAAGAAAAATAAAAAAAACATTTGTTTTTTCCTTTATTTTTTTGTTTTTTTTTGTTTTTGACCTCTTTTTGTCTATGAAACAAGTATGTGCATATTTGTTTTGAAATAGAAATTTTCTTTTTCTGAGAGATTTATTTTTTTGAATATTTACTTCTCTTTTTAGCTTTTGTCTTTGAAAGAGCACATTTGTTTGTTTTGACTATTCCGTAGAATTTGGCATTCTAGTATGCATTAAGGTGGTTTTAATTCTAGGATTTTTAGTCTTTTTTTATTGGTGTTGAATGTGTGAGTGTGTTAAAAGGAAAAACAAAAATTGTTTTTCTTTATTTCATCTCTCGTAGAACCCTGTAGAAATAAATTTTCATTGAAGAAAAAGGAGTTGCATTTGCATGTAGCCTAGTTTTCTATTGATTTCGTTGCATCAGAACATCACAAGTGTCGCTTCCTCTACCCTTGACCTAAATAAAAACCATTAAAATCAAGATCTTAATGTAAAATGAACTATAATTTTATTTTTGTCATAGATACATCAATTAGTTTAAGGAAGTTAGGACCTTGGAATAGGTGCGTGGAGAGTAAAGTCTCCAAGGTCACTCAAAACTAAAAGTATAGAAGTTTATCAAAGAGTGAAAATCTAGTATTGTTAGGTTTTCTGGGAAAGATCCTTTAACACAATAGTCAAGCACGAGGACATGTGAAGATAAGGAAAGAGGGATACCCCATCTCCTACTTGTTGGATCATGAGCCCATGAAATTTTCTGCACAACCTCTAGTTACGAGCTGGTAACCTTAGTTTGCTATCCTAGGGATCACATAGGTGAGTGCAGGGGGGGAATTACTGTGGTACCTAAGGCACACGTTGCATCACTTTCATAGTACTTCTGCAGGGTTCCCTTGCAAACCTCAAGTACTTGCACCAGAAAATGCTATTATTTGGAGGTCAGCATAATTGTTTGAGATACCTTTGATGGTATTATTGGGCCGTAATTATCCAAAAATATCTTCGAAAGGTCCTTATCTTCACTTTATTTTATTTTGGTGTCCATTCCTAATCACTCGGAGCGGAAATAACTGGAAGGTACTTACTTTGTTGTATCTTTAGGATATTTTTAGTGAGTGCTTTGTTCTCCTAGATTTCCATATGTATTTTTGAGTCCTTAAATTTCTCTTAATATTTAAAATTGGTTGATTGATTAGTTCATTGATATAGGAGGCTTCATGGGATTTCTCTTGCAAGTGTCGAGCCTTCATCTGA
The DNA here is from genome assembly GCA_034641835.2 of Pinus albicaulis. NCBI lineage: Eukaryota > Viridiplantae > Streptophyta > Pinopsida > Pinales > Pinaceae > Pinus > Pinus albicaulis. The sequence goes on along the minus strand of JAXQQM020074680.1, from coordinate 8,142 downwards.
AATGCGTAGGAGAAATTCTGTTGTTGATTTTTAACCAGTAGAAACTAACGCATCAAACATTCATTCTTCTCCAATCGCTCTAATTTCACAGGGTGAACCTAGATTAGTTCAGAATTTGGACATAGATGCTTTGTTCCTTGCTAGGGTACTCATTCAATTAGAAGACGAAGTTGAAATTGAAGACATCCCTGAGTCTTCTGCGACTCCTTTGGAACCTATTCCTTATAATATTTCTTACATCTTAGAGTATGTGGGTACCCCAACTCATAGGTCTGCTATCCCTATTCATTCTCCTTCTTTTTTTCCAATGGCCCATATTAGTGGTGCAAATGTGGCTACTAATAATTCTAGTGTCCGAACTCATACTGCAATTGCAAGAGGAGGTATTTTTACTATATCTAATGTTACACCTAGTACACTAGTTGTTGTCTCTTTCTGGGTTCGAGTGAGGGCACCCTAACTTCTACCCATTTCACTCGTTCTTATCCTTTCCAGATGCCATCCAATGGGATTCCTTCAGTTACCTCAACCTTTCCTTCTATTGTGTCAACATATATGACTTCAATTCCATGTGATTCATCAACTTCTCAACATTTCTCTTTTGGAAGTGGACATATTCCTCCTTCTAATCCATTTTTGAATTTAGGATCAACATGTTTCTTTAGTCAAACTTATAATGTTAATCCTTTCCAAAGGAACCATGGGTGTGAAAATCCTTCTATTAGTGGTTTAGGGGCTGGGAAATTTTCCCATCTATTTGTCATCAAGTGAGTATTCCTTTCCCTTCTTTCAGAACCTCACAGGTATTCCCTCCTCTATCTATTGCATGGAATCCTTATTAGGTGCTTTCCCCTTCATATCATCTTATGTTGGGAGGAAAATTTCCTATGAATTTTCATTCTGCAATAGGGGGTTGATACCATGTGATTAATTCTGGAACACAAGGTCCTCCTTATGGTTCAAGTCCTTCTATGAGTAACCTGTGGAAACCTGGTGCCTCTCAAAATAGAGGGTACTCTTTCTTGAATTTTAGGAATCATTACCTTGGTGGGTGGAATTATCTCGTTCCTCCACGCTTACCATTCCTAGAAACTTTGAAATTATCATATATTTCAAAGTTGATGAATGATCTGATCTGCTAAAATTCGGTTTGGCCTCCGTTCCCCACCAAAATTCCATCCAATATTCCAAAATTTGAAGGGAATTTTGGAGAGAATCTGGTAGATCATATAACCACATTCCATTTGTGGTGCTCATCAAAATTCTTGATTGATAATTTGATCAGGTTGAGACTATTCCAGTGCACCTTAACTGAAAATGTGTAAAAGTGGTATTTCGAGGTTAATGGGGGTACATTTTCCACATTTGGAAAATTGGCTACCATGTTTCTAAATCATTTTCAGTTTCCTATTTAATATGATGTTGAAACTGAACTTCTCAGCAATTTTGAACAAGACAAGCCACTCACATTTTTGACCATATCTAAGAGTGGCGTAGAAGGAAAAAACTAATCAAGGAATATATACCTCATGAGTTCATTCTTGAATGGTTTTTGAAATATTTGCAGCCAGATATTTCTAAGGATGTGTCACTTTCGAGGGTGTTCACTATAGAACATGCCATCTTTAGAGCCTAGTAGTTAGAACTCATCTATTATCAGTCTGTAGTCCTTTAATATATTTTTCCTCATGCTCCTCGATTGAAGATCGATCTAGCCAAACCTAAACCATGTCCCCATGTCGATAAAATTTTAGGTTCAAACGATAATAGTATGGATAACCTCTTGAATCAATGGCAATAATTGTGTTTATAATTTGCTTCTCTGGCACAAGCTATGTCAAAAGTGTATGTCCCTTCTCAACCTTTAGTGGTCAATGTTGTTCAGTCTTAAAAAACTAGTACAAAATGAGTAATTAGTTACTAAAAACTCGACTAAAATTTGCATATAAAAGACCATATTTTAGTCGGTCACCAGTGTTAGAAAATTTATAGTATCTTATAACGTGACCAACTTTTAGTTGTTTTTGGCTTAGTGATTAATCGATTGTATAAATTTTATCATCTAATAGTATATTTACTCATAAATTTGATCATTAATTTATTCATTGATTTAGTTATTAATTTCCACAATTAATGACTAAATATATAACAAAATATATTAATATATGATCACTCGAGAAAACCAATTAATGACCAAAGAAATATGACCAAAATATTGGTTGTGTTATAAGATACTATAAATCAGCTACTAATAGTCATATATATGCAAATTTTAGTCATCTTTTGAAACCAATTAATGACTAAAGAAATATGACTAAATTTTGGTCCTGTTATAATATAATGTAAACGAGCTACTAATAGTCGTATAAATGCAAAATTTAGTCGTCACTTGTAATAAAAAATTTATCATTTGCAGTAGTCATTTATCTCTTTTTGGTAGTTTCATATTCGTTATATAAACGACTAATTTAGTAGCCTATATCCATTTCATTTAATTTTATTAATAATAATTATAAATGATTAATTTAGTTGATATTCATTTTATTTTTGTTTCATCCTTAATCAATATAAACTACTAATTTAGTAGTTTTAGATTGACTTTATGTGTTCACTATTAAGAAATATAAATTAATTAGTATGATTTTGCGACTAAATTTAAAAAATTCCATACAATGTCTGTGTTCATCTAATAAGAAAACACAAAGTTGAATATGTTAATTACAATAGTAAACAATATCAAGTGCAAATATAAATCATTTCAACCATATAAATTATATTATATGAAACGTTAAAATATTAGAATTTGAGTTTCAAACTTAATACTGGTTGGAGTACAATTTACTCATGAAATGATGTTTTATCACCTCAAAACATTTTTATGGTATTGCCAAGGAAATGCAGGTGAATTCACCAGGTGTAAGACATGAAATACAATGAACACTAGAATATAAACTAAATTAGATTTTAAATCATTTTTACGACATATACCTTAACATCAGCAATGTCATAGCCATTCCCCCCCATACAAGTAAGAAACTCGAACAAGTTTTCATTAGTTTTGCGATAGTGGCTACTATTTGGCTAGATTCCCTAAATTAAAAATAAAAATAAAAAAATGTCATCATAGAAAAAAAAAACCTTAGTAACTTAGTATTCAACTTTCATGGAAAGCTTAGGCACAATCATGTCAACTAAGTTACATGCTAAAAATTTCAAGTTGTAGATAACTTGTGAAAAAAAATAATCTAAGGTGTGGTGTTTAATCCTTGTCATTTTATTCACAACAAAATTTCATTTTCTAATGCATGAACTTGTTCAAGTATATAAACAACGTGTGCTCAAATAACAACATGAAAGTAAACTTTTCTCATAGTCATGAAGATATTTTAACACAAAATAGCTATAATGATTAAAATCAATGTCATGTAATACTAATTTCATCTTGGTTGTTGTTTAATGATACCAAGTATTTTCAGTTTCATATTAAAAAGACAAAAAGAAACCAAAAGAAACATTCAAGGGATTCATATTTTTGGAGAGAACTTGAAATTAAAAGTGGTGATAAAATAATAGTTTCAACTCCCAATTGATGTGAAAATCTTTTACTTTGATCCAATAAAACTTGGAAATTCATTTCAATCACATAATGTTGGAAGCGTTAAATTTCTCCAAGTTGTATTTTTTTCTTTAAAAACTTTATGTATCAAGTTTTCAATTCCATGTAGAAGTTTGGAAAAATAAGGCAAAGTAAATGCATGTAATATTTTAAGAATTCATTTTCTAAAATACCAATTTTAAGCATAAGGATAGCCTTGAGACAAATTTGACCCACCAAAAATATTTTCCTGATCTCCTACATGTGACCATCCTTGAATCGGAAACCTGACCCCTCACCTCCATCTTTATATTTTTTTTTCATTTTGTGGCCTTCCATTTCTATTACCCCATCTCCCCCATCTCTTTCATCATATCCAATTATGTGCTCAATGTGTTGACATTAAGTCCACCACCCTGCCTCCATCACATGATCTTAGTTGTCTTTCCCCAGAAAGTTCAAATTCTAATGGTGAATTGAGTCACGCTCTACTTGTTTCTCCTCCTATGTTTCTCAACATTCAAAAGAGTTCATTGGAGCTCAAGCAATCCAAGAAGTGATTGCTGATTAAAGAAAATATTACGCTAAAATGATTGTAATAGCACATAATGGTGGAATATTAGCATACATTTCTTTCCAAACTAAATTAGATAAAACGGAAATGACAAAAAAATGATCCATTATTTCAATAAAAGACATAAAACCCTTGGAAAATGTGCTTCATGTGCTTCCAAGATGTCAAAACTTATCTCAACAAAAATGCTACCATAAGTCAACTTTGAAAGGCATTAATTAAGTAATTTTAGTAGATTAATTGATGCTTGTATAACTGATATCAGGTAAATATAAATATAAACAGAGGTATACAAATGACATGGAGGAATTACTTAAATGTTGAGAAATTGGCTTCAACCTTATTTTGTGAAGTAATTCAAAAGAAGCCTTAGTTTTTTAATCAGAAAAATTCCCTAAGTCACACCATTAACAATAGTATGGCCAAAATTCAATCTAAAATAAACATTTTCTAAGATCACTAGATCTAATGTTTTTTGATTAGTAAATTCAAAAAAAAAAAAAAAATTGTAGGATATAGATTTAAGTAATGGGTAAATATAAAAACTTGGATGAAGATGAACAAGACTGTTGTAATGAAGAGTAAGATCCAGACATCATAGACATTTCTAGGTATTGCTAGAGGCATTGTAATTGGAATGGTAAGCACTTTCTTCCTTCTTAACCCTTCATCCTAATCTTGATTTTTTAAGGAAACCATACAATTCATTTACCCAGCCATTGCAAAGCCCCGCATCTAAGAAATATATTTAAAATAATGAAACTTATGAGAATCATCCAAAGATAATAATCTAGATTTAGTAATTTTTCTGGGTGTGAATTATTCAACCCCTGCTCTTATTTTTCCTTTTTATATAAATATTGAGAGAAAAACGATATGAGGAAATTTCATTTGACATTTCCTTTTGGGAATGTTGGAAAAAATTCGAGGAAATATGGAATGGAAGCACTTGATAGAGTTAATGGCTTAAGATTCATGCACCCATGACTGGTTAACATCGTCCCCTCAGAAAAATTAATAAGGCCAAACAAATATTTTGAATAAAAAAAATCAATTTCATTTTCAATGCTCGATAGATTTAAAATAGTGTAATATAATTTAAAATAAATGTTAAATTATTTTAGAGGAAACATGAAGGAGGAAAGGGAAGGGTATATGTTAGTGCCTCATTGGATGGTTCCTATAATTATAGATAAAAGGGCAGGCTATCATATATAATTTTTAGTCAACTCCTAAATGGAAACTCCAATCAAACAATAATTAATTACCATTAGCCTTTGATGGTGTGTCTTAAGCATCTAATATTTTCAATAGGCATGAGATTTAACAACCCCAGGTTTACCTACCAAAAGAAAAATTTTGATTTAATGATGATATTGAATCTACTTTAAAAAAATAAGAGCCAACATCCCAAAATTCAAATCGAAAAATTGTAATAATCTCAATTAGCCATGAGCTAGTTGAAATATTAAATTTTGTTTTCGCTTTCTTGCTTAATGAATAAGAGGATAATGGAGATCCATAAATCTCCTTAATATGAATAAAACCAATTCCAATGTGAAAGGAGGACATCTTGGCAGCTTAATTTAGCACCCTTGTGTGTGAAAAGGGGCTGGAACACATTGATTGGGTCAACTTTGACCAAATCAACAACACTGTCATGGAGGAATGGACCTTTATGGAGGGACAATGCAATTTTAGATGGAGACTCTTTGCATGGAAGTAGTGTCATTAATGGATGGGGCTTAGGGTTATAAATCTCATCACTAATATAAGGAAGAGGATGGCAACCATATTTCATCATGTTGATATATGTTTATGTTTTGATATATGGTCTGTTTAGACATATAGCTTTCTTTGGTTGTTAGCTAAGATTGCAGTGTTGTTTAAAACTGGGTGTTCCTAATCGAGAATCCCACCTCTTTCCTTGAGAGGCCTCTTGGAAGAGCACTGGACTACATTCCACTATCAGGCATTTGGCCAAGGCTTTAGTCTTAATGTACAACGCAGTTCCCGTTGAGGATTTTGTGTTTTGTTGTAGGGAAGAAGTTTTGGAGGTTTGATTTGGGATATTTCTAAGCTAGATCTCATTGGAGGGAGGTTTATTTCTCTTTTGAGGTTAGTAAATAAGGATTTGGAGCATCATTGATACATTTGGCATTAGGCCCTAGTCTTTTTATCCCCTATAGTGCAACACCAATCTGGATCTGCATTATTCTAGGGAAGAGTTGCAGGGGTATTTGTAGTAGGTGATTTTGAGGGTGATTTCTTCAGTGAAGGGGTCAACCTTTCATACGGAGGATACATTGGAGTAGATCAAATTCATTCTTATATCATCTTCATCTATTTTCTCTTCAGTCTTTTGTTGCAACATACTTTTAGCCATAGGGTTGTAGTTCATATTGCATTATTGGGTGTTTTTCCTGGAGACCCTTTTGGGTTCTTTTATGGAGGTTTCATAGATCCTAGATCTCAATTTTTTGTATCTATTGTGGCACATATCAGCCCCATATCTTTTGTGTACTCATTTGATGTAGCAGTGCTTTTAAAATTGCGTTGTAGTAGTGTTTCCGACATTTTGATATATAGTAGCAGCACCTCTTTTGAGGGTTTTTCCTATTGGAGGAATGTTCTATCTTGTTGTATATTTTGTGGCCCATTATTTTAAATATATATGCTATTTTTTTTATGAATGGAAGGTCTCCATATTGGCCTCATGTTTTGATCTAATTTTACATTGCTATTTCCATGGTTTTGCACCATATTCCTGCTTTTCCCATTTTGGAATATTACAGTGGTATCAGAGCATAATCTTGGTTCAGCCTGTGCATCTTGAAAGAAGGAGACCCTCTCATATATAGAGAGAAGAGGAATATCAGAAGAATGAACCGGAGGTTTTATTGTACCAATGACAAAGAAGACAAGGGTAGAACTCCCTTATTAGGAGAAGATGAAGAGAAGGAGTATCCCAAGCTACTTCTTAGAACTATGAAAAACATTGCTAGAGAAATAAAGGAGATGAGGATGGATAGATACAAGGAATCCCCTAAAGGATTTCTGCATGGTGAAGGCTCCAACATTTCTCATCACTAGAGTAATCAAACAGTGAATTAGCAGCAAGTTTCCCAATGCTCTACAATTCCTACATTCTTAGCAGTGGGAAATGAAGGGTTTCAAGAACAAGAAACTCTTGAAGACTATTTCATGGAGTATGAGTCTCAATGTTGGAGATTCAAGGACCACTTGGGTTTTCAAGAATTTTTCCAAATTAAGGACAATAGTAGACCCAAGCATCATAATAGAGGTGGAGGATTCATTCATAATCATGATCTACACCGCACTATGGGAAGATTTTTCTTATCCAAATTTGATGGGTCATCTAAATGCACTGCCAAATCATGGGTAGAGAAGCTTGACATCTACTTCTAGCTGAAAAAAGTACCGGAGATGGAGGCCATTAAGATAGCAGTGTTTCACCTTGAGGGTGAAGCACATGATTGGTGGTTACATTGCTTGTATAAATTGGGTCATGCCAATGTGACTGCATATTCAGAGTTCACAAGGAGTTTGGTGGAGAGGTATGATATAAGAGATCCTGAGGCACCATTCATGGGGCTACCAAAGCTCAAACAATCAGGTAATCCAGAAACTTATATTTCTAAGTTTTTAAAACTTTCTGTTATTGTTCCTGATTTATCTGCAACAAGAAGGGTCTATCTGTTCACTGATGGGTTAGAAGAACCTCTTCATGGGTTGGTGAATTCTACCAATCCCACTACCCTTCAAGATTCCATTGAAAGGGCTAGAGATCTGCAAGATGCCTTGCCAAAAGCAAAGGAAACATTTCATCAAAAGCCCTCTTTTCCATCAAAGGGAAAAGATGAGAAGGACCCTTTCTCAAAAGAGATCCAAAGTAAAACACCTCTTAGTGATGATGTCTAAAGAGAATTGAAGAGAAGGAAGATTTGCTTCA